>JAVKOQ010000119.1:0-2500 GCA_031835245.1 Balamuthia mandrillaris | reverse complement strand
TAGTGAGTGGTGAGTTGTTCCTTTCCTATGAAACAAACAAACAAACAAACAAACAAACAAACAAACAAACAAACAAATAAACAAACAACTTACCAATCAGCCGCGAGTGGTGATATAGCATCCAGCTCAGGCAAGTCCTTTACATGCACAATAGCAGCTGCATTGTATAACGGGTCTGCTGGCATGTTTGCGGTAGCAGAGCTGCTGCTAGCTTTACTCTTGTTCTTGCTTTTGCTGCTGCTGCTGCTGTTGCTGCTTTTGCTTTTGCTTTTGCTTTGCCGTCGCTCAGGTTTCCTGGATTTTTCCAGTGTGATGTGCGGCCACACTCGCTCCAGTTGAGAACGAACCGGATGACGAATGCGTGTCTTCCAGAGCTTTCTATCCAAAGGATCCAACTCCAGTGGAGTATTATGTTGTTGCGCTTCCTTCACCAAGCAGCGACGAACAGCAAGCATCAACCGCTTGACATCCTCCAAAGGTCCAGAAAGGTTGATGCTGGTAGAAATGCGCATGCCTTTCAAGGATTTCAGACTGGCAAAGTTCAACGCGTTCTCTGCCAAGGCTTCTTGCACTGTAAAGGGAGGACAATAATGGGTTAGCTTCATACGGTATTGGAACAACTTTTCCTTGGCGGAATACTGCTTCTCTACCATTGCTTCCATTCGGGCTGCCTGCTCTAATTGCTGGCGGTCCAATGGGGGATGTAAGAAGGCTTCTGGATCTTCCTCCATCACTACTGCTTCTTGTTGTTGTTGTTGTTGTTGTTGTTGTTGCTCTTCACCTTCTTCCTCTTCTTCTTCCCCCTCCTCTTCTCCTCCTTCTGATATCATCTCTTGTTGCACTTTGGTTCGATGGCTGCTGGTTGTTGGCTTTGAGGGGATAGATGACATTAGGGCATCTGCCAAAGATGACTCGTTCAACCATTCTTGGCGCAGCGGTGGCAAACGGGTATTCTCCTCGTGTGTTGCGCTATCACTATGAGCAAGCACGCAAGGGGGCGAGTCAGTGAGTAAACAAGCAAAGGGAATATAGAGAGGCGGCAAGGATAACATGTCTTGCATTGCATGCAAGCAAGCAACCAAGCAAAAGAGAAGCAACATACTGGATAGTTTTGGCCCGTAATAACATAAAAAGTTTCTGCAGGCCAAGAGGGAGTTGTCTATATACTAACAACAGTTCTTCCCGGGTGAAGGAACCCTGAAAAATGCGTCCTTTGCGGTTGCGCCGTTCATCCGAGGAGGGCACCTCCTTCAGAATGCTATACACTGCAGCGTTAATGAGGTTACGGATCCAACTTCCAGTTGGTGTCTCATAAAACCTGCTGCTGCTGCTGCTGCTGCTACTGCTGGATTGGGAGGAAGTAGCATCCAACGGTTGTTGTTGTTGTGATGAATCCATCGGCGGCAAGACTTCTTTGCCACGATCAAGACCAAGAGCGGCTTGATGCAACACATCCCAATGACCTTTGCGAATGGATTGCGCCAGCCACTTCCACCGTGGATTTTCCAGACCGTTGACGATCCAAGGTCCTTCAACGATGCTGCCATGGCAGCGTAAGCCATTGGCCATGATATCACCCAATTCCTGGATGATTCCCTCGTTCTGGGCCTGCAGCCATCCAAAGTGAGCAAGAGAGAGTTAGTACTTTCCTTCCAACCACTAATTGAACAACCAAGCAACCAACCCAAACAAACAAACAAACAAACAAACAAACAAACAAACAAACAAACAAACAAACAAACAAACAAACAAATAGATAATGATAAACGGACGGACCTTTCGTCTACAAAACCTCAGAAAGGTTTTGCTTTGCTCTGTATTTACTTCAGACGGAGGGCTGACCACCATGGGAATGTAATAATAAAACACCAACTGCTTCTGGATGGCTGGAGCCAAGGGGTGCAGCAGACGAAAGTCGGTTTTCGAAATGAGACCCCGGTTCTCTGCTGCCAGTTGGGAAATAACATCGATGGACATATGCTCCACCAGGGAGAGATCTTGTCGAAAAGCGTTGAGTGTAAAGGATTTCGCATGAGCTGCTGGCAAATCCTGTTTGGTGAGCACAAAATAGGGGAGCGTCTCCCGTGGAGGTAGGCTTTTCTTTGATTTGGCCTCATCGAAAATATGTTCTGCAGCAGCAAGTGCCACTTTCAAGGCCCTGTTACTTTGAATCTGATCCATTGCACTGACAATGCAACACAACACATACACATAGCAGTAAGTTGAGAAGTAGTTAGGTCAGATAACCAAGGGCCAGCCAAATAAAACAAACAAACAAACAAATAAACAAACAAACAAACAAATAAACAAACAAACAAAAAGAAGAACATACTCAGTTTTTGATAGTTGCACGGCATTGGCCAGTTTCAGCAACGTGTCTGCAAATGACCATTCTCGGGGCTTCACTTTGGTGTTGGGATCTTCCACCATGGACACAATCTGATGCACTGGCAGTGATAGAAGATGAATAATATTAAAAAATCTACCGTAGATGGGCATG
>JAVKOQ010000118.1:0-163400 GCA_031835245.1 Balamuthia mandrillaris | reverse complement strand
TCTCCGCCTTGGCTTCCCCGCCCTCCTCCTCCATTGCGGATGCCAGGTCTTTGTTGCATTGTTTTTTCGCGTCGACCCGAATTCTAGTCTTTGTTGGGTGGAGGTAACTTACTTTACTGCCCCCAGCAGCAGCAGCAGCAGCTGTACAGGCAGCGTTATGGAAGAGGAGGAAGACCACAGCGGGCATGTTAGGCCTGAGGACATCGAAGAAGCAGAGCGGAAGGTCTTGCAGTGCCTTCAGCTGAAAGATAAGGCGGGCACCCTCTCGTTGTCCAACCTACGGCTGCGCAGGCTGCCACCCGCCACTTGGGGGCTCCACTTCATTACCAGCCTCAACCTCTCCAACTGCTTCCTCCGCCATGTGCCCCCTCAGATCTCCTCCCTGACCAACCTCGAGGTGCTCGACATGCGCTTCAACGACCTCACCACCCTTCCTCCCGAGTTTGGCGCCCTGCGCAAGCTGCGCACCGCCTTTCTCTCTCAAAACAAGCTGCGCAGCTTCCCTGGAAAAGCGCTCTCTCACCTTCACTCCCTCAGCTACTTTTCACTCTACGAGAATCAGTTGGAGGAGCTGCCCTGGCAGGTGGGCCTCCTGACCAAGCTCACCACGCTCTGGCTCTATAACAACAGGCTGAGCAGCCTGCCGCTGACACTGCTCTCCCTCAAGGACTCTCTGCAGAACTTTAGCATCCATGTGAACCCTTGTCACTATGGCTCTGCTCATTCTATCATGCTTAGCGCTCACCAAAGCAACGCCAGGGCTGCTGCTTCTTCCGCAAATTATTTGGAGTTTTTGGCGGATGAAAGTGGGTACGGCGCTGCGGCAGCTAGCCAAAGCAGCGAGCAACAAGAGAACGAAAGCGCGAATGCAGCACGGCTACAAAAGTTGCTCAACTGCAAACGCGCAACGCTGCCAACGTTGGTGGATCTATGCTGCGCAGCTGCCAAGAAAGAGTTACTACGGAGGTGTAAAGAACTCAAAGAGGCTGAAGAAGGCGAAAAAGAGGAGGAAGAAGATGAAACAGAGAAAGAGAAGGGTGATAAAGGGGAGGAAACCGAAGCGAAGAAACAACCTTACGTGGACCAATGGCAGGTCTCTGCTAAAGAACTCAGCAGCGACGAGGAGGCTCTCTTCATTGACGAGGTCACGAAGCTATCCTTGCCCCTCGAGCTGAAAGAAAAGCTGATAACGGACGGCAAAGAGCTCTGCTGGCGTTGTCGCACTATCATTTGTGGCCACATTACTCACGACTGCCTATTCAAATGCAATTTCATGAAGGAGGTTGTCCGCATGCATACCCGCTGCTGTTATCGTTGCTTTATTGCACTAATGAGCCTATCAGCAGAGGCCATATCAAGTTCTGCAACCATGATGAGCCCTTCAGCATTAGTACCTTCTGGTTGATGCTCCAAAGCTTCTTTCAGTTTGTTTGTTGGCCTTCTCGTTTATTTTTTGTACATTTGTTTTCGAAATAAGTGCGGAGGAACAACCACACCCTTTTGTTTACTGCTGCCCTTCCGCTGTGTTGATAGAGTACAATTCCTGCCAACTCCGTTTATGTTGAAAGGCACATACAGGCTATCTATACACATTGGCCTTACCTTCAAATGCTTTGATTCCTCAATGAGGGGGTGTAGCTCAGATGGTAGAGCGCTCGCTTAGCATGCGAGAGGTAGCCGGATCAATGCCGGCCTCCTCCAATTCTTTTTTTTCCCCTTTGCGGTGCTCTTTTTGTTTTTTGCTGTTGCTCTCTCTCTTTGAAAGTTTGAAGGGGGAACGCCGCTAAGAAAATAATTCGAAAAACAGAAGAAAACATGACGGCAACACAACAAGGCCTGCGCGGGTGGCCTCCCCCTCCCAACAACCCGTTGTGAAATGCATTTCTGACGCTGCGCCTACGTTTTTTTTTTATTGTTTTGTTTTGCTGCAGCACTACCTACTCTACTACTCCACTGTTGTTGTGGAAGTTGAGGGAGAGAGAGGGAGGCACGCACATGGAACGCTCAGAAACTCTGCATGGCACTACCGATGGGGTTGCAACTAATGGACCGGCAATCCATGAGGATACAAACCAGCCTTTCTCCAGTGAACACCGCGTGGACGTCGGTAGTTCGACAAAGAAAAGGGACTACAAGGGCAGCTACCAGCCAATAGAGAACTACGGCATCATTGGCAACATGAAGACCTGCTGTCTGGTTGGCATCAACGGCTCCATTGACTTTATGTGCTACCCCTACCTCAACTCGCCCTCGCTCTTCTGTTCGCTGTTGGACTCGAATGTGGGCGGCCATTGGTCCCTCTGTCCCGACATTGACCCTTCCCACCTTGCCTTCAAACAATATTACTGGTTCACGATCTCCCTCGTCTTCGCTCTCCTCCTCTTCTTCCTCTTCTCATTTGGGTTCTTTTTGTGCGTTTGTCAAATCTGTAGGCCAGAGACAAATATATTGGTTACTCGTTTTATCACAAGCAACGACGGTATCGGTCAAGTGATAGACTACATGCCAGTTGGAAGTCTTCCTCCCCAATATGAATCGCTCGTCAAGCACCATAACAATGGCCTTCGCAAGGGCCAGTGCACCAAGAAGGCCCGTTTGGATTTTAACTGTACCGTTCGTATGGTCACCACCCTGAGAGGCACCCTTCGATGGAAGATGGAATGTAGGCCAGCCTTTAACTATGCCAGAGATGAGCATCGGCTAACGTTTACTTCATGGGGAGCGCGTTTTGATCGTATTCCTTCATGTTCTGCTTCGTGCGCTTCGAAGACAGTGCAAGTAAGTGGTGGCAAAGAAGAAGGTGATGAAGAGCAAGATATTTGTGCGGATCCGTTGGAACTCAGTGTTGGATTGTTGACTCACACTCCGCTGACAGAAGGGCCGAAGAGATCGGCTATTGCTCATTTCGTGTTGGAAGAGGATCAAAAAGCATCATTTATACTCACTGGACTGAAGAGTGTATGTCGTGATAGTAATCATGATGTTAAAGATGAAGTTATAGGAAAGGAAGAAGAGGAGGAAGCAATGCAAAATCGGGTAGATGGAAGTGGTGAGCATAACGGAAGCAAGAAGAATGGAGAAGAGACAATGATATACAGGGACGAAGTGTTGGATTTCTTGAAGCAACTCACATGTAAAGACCTTATGGCGATGTTTCACTCTTCGGTGGATTACTGGCAGAATTGGTTGAAGAAATGCACGTACACAGGCCGTTGGCGAGAAGTCGTTCATAGGTATTACTCTCCTTTCTGTTCTTTTCTTTTCTTTTAATTGTAGACGCTTTTTCTTTTGTCTTGTTTCGCTTGCGGAAACAGATCTGCTCTTACAATGAAGCTTATGACGTTTGAGCCAACTGGAGCGATTGTTGCTGTAAGTGTTTTCGTTATATTCAACGTTATCTCTTGCTAATTTTTTTCGCTCTTGTTAATCAGGCACCAACGTTTGGACTGCCGGAAGATGTTGGGGGCGTAAGGAATTGGGTAAGTAACACTCATTTCGAACTGTGGAGGAGTATTCAAGCGAAACATGTAAAAACAGATGACCTTACTGGTTTTTCTTTGTTAACTGTTACATAGGATTACCGGTATACATGGGTTAGAGATGCTGCATTCACGCTGTATGGTTTTCTGAGAATAGGATTCTCAGATGAGGCCAACGCATTCATGCAATGGCTGATGGCCCGTTGTGAGAAAGCCACTGAAAGAGGAAAAGAAGGTTTGTTGACTTAATATCTTTTGAAAAAGGAAAATGAGACGTTTATTATTCAACCTTTACAAAAAACAAAGGAACACTTCAAGTTTTATATGATATCTTTGGAGAAAAAGAGGTGACTGAAATAACTTTAGATCACTTGGAAGGCTATCAAGGTTCGTCATTCGAAATATAAAACTATACAGAGCTCGGAATCGCATTCTAACGTTTGAGTTTTTCCTTGTGTTGACAGGTTCGCAGCCACTAAGAGTTGGAAACGCTGCATATAATCAACTGCAGCTTGACATATATGGCGAATTGATGGACTCCATTTACATTTATAACAAGTTTGTGCCTATATCATACGACATGTGGCTGAATGTACGGAAGATGGTTGATTGGGTTTGCGACAATTGGCAGCAGCCAGATGTTGGTAAGTCATGGTTTCTTCTGCACTTCATCCTTGTTCTTCTTCATTTACTTGTACATTGGGTTTTTTTAAGGCATTTGGGAGGTACGAAGCGAAAATCAACACTTCGTCTATTCGAAAGTTATGATGTGGGTGGCTCTCGATCGCGGCGTCAGGTTAGCCGATCGTCGTTCCTTGCCGGCTCCCAATCGTGGTAAATGGCTTCAAGCAAGAGATTGCATCTACGAGGAGGTGATGAATAAAGGCTATAACAAAGAAATAGGCTCCTTCGTACAATATTACGGCAGCACATCACTCGATGCCTCCAACCTTATCTTTCCGTTGGTCTTCTTCATTTCTCCTAGTGATCCGCGCATGATCAACACCATCAATGCCATCAACCGAAAACCAGAGGATGGTGGTCTCGTCAATAACTCCCTGGTCTATCGATACAATCTTTTAGAGACTGAAGGTCCTCTCTGCTCTCTCTTCTTTCTCTTCCTGCCTCCTAACTGTTGTCCATTATTTTTCTGACATCCTCAGATGGACTGGAAGGAGAAGAAGGAACCTTCAATATGTGCACGTTTTGGCTAATAGAAGCAATAACGCGAGTGGGCAGCAACCAGCGCAACTCAGCGCTTCTTAGAGAGGCCCGCCTCAAGTTCGAGGAGATGCTAACCTACGCCAACCACTTGGGGCTATACGCGGAGGAAACGGGCTTCAACGGAATGGCATTGGGCAATTTCCCGCAGGCGTTCACTCATCTTTCACTCATCAGTAGCGCGTTTAACCTCAACAGAGCTTTTGATGGACACATTTTTGCTGGTTGAACGGATTTTTCTTAGTTGTTGTATGGCCATACATTAAACTTGCGAAATGTACGGTTTGTTGTTTATGTTCTTCTGCCAATGATGAACGATTCTTGTTCTGTGACGGAGGCTTGTTTGGGGGAAGTGCCGTTGGTTTTGGCGCTGCCGCTCGTTGCGGTTGAGGTAGATGCAGAGCCATAGATCTGTTTCAGCTTCTCCAACTCTGCTCTTCGTTTCGCTGATACGGCCGTTGACGACGATGCCGAACTCCGACTAGTAGTAGCTGGCGGAGATTTTGAGCGGGATCGTCGTCTCTTACTCTCTCTGTCTCTAGCATCTTCTCTGTCTCTATACTTGTCCCTATGCCTATCTCTGTCTCTATCTCTATCCCTCTCTCTATCCCTCTCTCTGTCTCTGCTTCTATCCCGATCGCTATAGCGATCCCTTTCGCGACTCCTACTGCGACTACGTTTATGGCCTCCTCTGCTGGAAGGCGGTGAGGATCTTTCACTTCTTCTACTACCTCCACCTCCTCGCCTGCCTGCTCCTCTGCTGCGTTGAGTATACCGCTCATCATCATCACGCTCATCGCTGGTGGATGGTAATGGTCCATACTCCGCCATCTTTTCTTTCAGTTCTTTCATAATGGGAACTGGTACCCTGGGCCACAGTATCCCAAAGTACCTTTGTTCCAACAGTAGCTGTTGAGCAAAGCGTCCTATTGTACTTCATAAATAAAGAGACGAGAAAAAAACAATGTTAGCAGAGACCGAGAGCACGAGAGAGGTGTGCTTACGTTGGTTTGCCTGGATTTGGTCCAGCTTTGACGGTTAACTCTTCGGGGTCATCGAGGTAAGGCTCGAACCAACTCCACAATAACTTCGGTGGACACGTTAGCCGCAAATATATCAACGCCATTCCCCTTATGTAACTTTTGAAAACGTCAGTTTACGTAAGAAACAAAAAAAAAAACAAAACAAGGTTAGAGCGTACGGTGAATCTTTGTGAGTTAGCATGCCGTGCATCTGTTTGCGAGTGAGTCGGATGGTAAAGCATTTATACAACAAACAAAATGCGGTAGAGGGAGTTTTGCCTGCGTTTGGTACCCATGGCTCTGTTACGAAGATAGACAATATAATATTAGTTATGAATGAGGGAAATGAGAGAGAGAGAGAGAGGAGCAAAAATAACAAAAGACGCACAGAAAACTAAAATTAAAATAATAATAAGGCAAATAGTTTCAAAACAAAACAAGGGTTAGCAGAAAGCTAGTATTATGCCTCAACCTGCTCTTTTCTTGTCGAATCATTTGAATGCAACTTTTCCTCCAAACCTTTTGCATTTTTTTTTCTTTTGGTTGCACCAAACCAACAAACTTTCATACAAAAACAAAGCGGAACAAGACAAAGAAAAGGCAAAAGAAACAAAAAAAAACAACAGAATACCTACCTAGGTTGTCTACTTGGTTGTAGATCTCATCCAGGATCTGGTGATACGTCTTCAAGTAACTTTTGGTGAATAGAAAGGAAATGCGTGAGTGAAAGGAAGCGAGGGGAGAGAGGGAGAGGGAGAGAGAGAGAGAGAGCAAGCTCCACGACAAAGAGCGAACGAACGAAAGAACAAAACAGAGGCACAAAAACAAAGGGATAAGAGTAGTACCCTTACAAAGGGAGATACATACTAGAGCTCTTTAAAATAGTTGGAGGCTTTGATGTTGGTCGCCAAGATGTGTTCCATGTTCATGGTGTCCTCGTTGCCCCAAACCTCCAGCGTGTTCTCCGCCTCCTTAGCCTTCTTCCTCGCCTCTTTCTGCCTCTTGGCCTCTTCCTCCTCTTCCTTCGTCATTTGTGGCTGCTGTTGCTGTGGCGGCACTTCACCAGACATCAACTGCCTAGCTAAATTTGGCGGTGGCAGCGGCACTCCCGATACTGTCACTGTGGTAGCAGTGGCTTGGGGTACGCCTGCTGCTGCCCAATAGGGGTCTTGCGGTGGCAGGCCGGTGGAAGCGGATGAAGGAGGATGCTGGGTGTAATAGGGAGGGTAGCCCATTGGCGGGGCCATCATGAAAGGTTGTTGTGGTGGCACGTAGTAGCCTCCAGGCATGGGCATTGGCGCTCCAGGTGGTGGAGGATATCCGCTGGCGGGTGGTGGGTATTGCATCGCTGCCCTTTGCTCCTGTCCGATACGCTGCTAGCCCTTTTCTTTTTTGTCTTCGCCACGGCCCACGTATGCTGCTCTCCTTAATTTGACCTGAGGGGTAGAATTTCCCTTTTTTGTTCCCAACTATTCTAACTGCCCCTCAAGTGGTGTCGACACAGACGTGAGAGAGGATTGGAGAGAGGACAGCGGGAGAACGGAAAAGGCCCTTATCACCAGCAAGCCCGCCGGGCAGCTTGCCCACCGACCACCAAAAGAAAAATAACAACTATGGGAGGCCTGTTTTCCTCTCTTGGCTCCGCCAAGAATGGCAGGACACAGGCAAATGGGGTGAGCGTTAGTCGTCACGACATTGCTGTGCTGGACCTCAAGGTCCAAAGAGACAAGCTGCATGCCTATCAGACCAAAGTAGGCCTATTTCACCCTCCCCACTCTTTTTTTGTTAGAGCAAGGTTTTTGATGAAGTTTTTGTGTTTGTTTGGTTAAACAGCTGGAAGGAATGATACTAAGGGAACAAGAAATAGCCCTAGCATTGTTGAAGCAGGACAAACGGCAAAAGGCCTTGTTGGCTCTCAAAACCAAACGCTACCAGCAGAGCCTTCTTGAAAAGTCCGAACGGCAGCTGCAAAACATACAAGAAATGGTTTTACCTCCGTTCCTTTCTCTTTTTTTTTTGTCCGTTTGCTTGCTGTGGTGATCACATGCTGAAACAGACTCTTTGTTTGTTGTTTCGTGTTTGTTATGAAGGTGGACTCTCTGGAGTTTGCACAGTTGGAACAGAAAGTTTTTGCCAGCTTGAAGGCTGGCAATGCTGCCCTGGAGCAGATACATCGCGTGATGAGCGTGGAAGCAGTGGAAGACCTTTTGTCTGAGACACAAGAGGCTCTTGAAACCCAACGGGTGAGTATTCTATCGTCTTTTCCCTGTTGCTGTCCTTGTCGTCCTTATTTCTTTCTGCTTTCTTCCTTCTTCTTCACTCTTTCTCTTGTCTTCTTGTTGCTGACACGGACACCGATGTGGCTGCCTATCAATAATAGGACATCGAACAAATGCTTGGCTCTCATCTAACAAAGGAGGACGAGGAGGACATCGAGTTGGAACTGGAGGCTCTACAAAAGGAAGAGGCCTTGCATGGGCTGCCGGAAGTTCCGCAGACATCGCCAGTAACACGTCCCGACGAAAAGGTACAAACACCAGAACCAAAGCAAACAACCAAAGGTACCTTGCTCTTTTCTTTTGATGAGTTTATGCACATGTTCATTATGTTTTTGCTCTTCTTAGGGGAACCCAAGGAGAAAGTTATGCTTGCTGCAAGTTGAGGCCTATGTTTTCTCCTTCTCCATTCCATTAAAATTGTACATGCATACACGTGAGGTTCTTTTTTCCCCTTCTCTTTGGCCACATGCCCATGATGTTGCGGGTGGCCGGAATGCCCTTCAGATTTCCCGTGTTGGGAATTTTGGCGTAATCGAGAGTTTGATTTACCATTGACAGAGAAATTTCGTGTCAAATTGTAAATCAAATCGAATGAACTTTGATCTAAATCACTGAGGGGGCATTTCTTAAACACACTAAAAAAAACAGTCGCAAAAAAGAAGTGAAAAAAAAAACTGAAAGAGAGCGCGCAGAGGTTTCTTCTTCAGTTCTGAAGTTTGGAGCGCGTTGTTATTACTGTTTTTATTTCTGGTTTCGTTCCTTTCAGTTTTATCTGTGTTTGTTTACACTCAACGACACCATCACGCGCGCATCTTCTTGTGTTTGGATTTATTTTGTTTCTCTTTGTGCTACACTACGCTTTTTCTCCTTTGGCCTTCTCCTCCCTCTGTTAGAGTTGCGCTGAACGAACAATAATATGCACATCAAAGCAAAGAAATCTACCACAACCGAAGTTACGGTTCGTAAGCGCACGCTTTATTACCCTTTTTCAAACAAAACCTACCAAAAAAATGATAAATCCCCACACTCCAATTTTCTCACTCACTTCTGCAACTACCAGAACGATATAGCTATAAGCCTAACCAATTGTACAGATGCGGAGCTCTTAGATAAGTTGCGTACCTTGAATGACACCGAATGGGCTTTTAGTGAGGTTCTTTACCCTTTGCTTTCTTCCCCTTTGCTTTGATGTTTCTGTGCTTTGTTTGTCTTTGTCGACATCTGTCTCTCTCTCTCTCTTTCCTCTTTCTTCCGCGGAGAGAGTTTTCTATTTCTGACTTTCAGAGTCATTTATTTATTTTTCTAGGGAGACATCCACCAATGGATAGCTGTGCTAAACCGTTTCGACGATGTGCTTGCGGATAGCTTGAAGCCTGTTCATTTTGTAGCACCAAACGAAACTGTGGTGGCCGTTCCTATTCCAAAAGAGTGAGTATACTTTGGTTCCTTCTCTCTCTCTCCCTCTCTCTCCTCTCTCTCTCCTCTCTCTCTCTCTCTCTGCTTCCACTAACCTTGTACAACACTCATACTTGTGCGACAGTTCCTTTCCTCGAGATTTGGTGATTGCTGTCGTAAAATTCACAACGAAGATCCTCGGTAACTGTTCAAACAAGTACCTCTACAACTCGGTGGAGAGACTGGTGCCTCTGCTTCGCTTCCCAGACTCGGAGCTTGCGGTGTGTGGCCTTCAAGCTCTCACAACACTGGTTTCTAGGCATCGCACTCGCATCACAACTCAAATTACTGCTGATCCTACGTTCGGATCTATGTTATTTCAGCTAGCTCAAGGATGGGGAGGGAGAGAAGACGGCCTTGGTTTGCTCTACTGTTGCAGCAACTCTGATGTTACATCAAAGGTACTGGACTTTACTATGAACTTTCGTTAATTCTGACTGACGGTATGCTGACCAACTTTTTCACCGTTAGTTATCCACTGGTGCTAGCCTTAATTTCGAGTTCTATACTGACGAGGCAGACATTGCCAACAAAAAAACCGAGTTGGAAAAAATCTTGGAAAAGAACAAAACTTCTCAAGAAACTACAACAACAAACGAGACCCAACCTTCTGGCATCACATCCGAAAGTCCTCAAGCAGATAGTGAGAAGGAGACACGAGCGAAAGAGGCGGAAGAAAAGAAAGAACGAGAACGACAGAAAGCATCAAGGAGATTGGCTCTGGGTTTTCCTCATCCCGGACAAACTGCCATTCACATCCTTAACATGCACCGTTTCGAGGAGAGCGATCTAACCGTATTGGAGGAGCTGGTGACTAAGTACCGTGTCCCAGATGACCTTCACTTCTCTTTGCTGCAACGCATTCGCGTAGCCAGGTCATTTCCTTCTGTGGATCAACGCAGAAACATGCTTCGGATACAGCTATTGGCCTTTACCGTTTTAGCTCAAGCTCAAGTAGACGCGAATCTTCTCAACACATTTTTCCTTCAACAGCCTGAATACATCTCTGAGCTTGTGGAGCTCGTTCGTACTGAGACCTCCGGCATTCCAACGGAGTTTAGGACCTTAGCCATCAACGCCCTTCACGCCACCATTATGGACCGCACCAGTTTGCCAAAGCTCATTGCCGCCACAGGCAGCGCTCAGCACCACGGAGATATTCCCTCCATGGTCAACAAGAGCGTGGCCACACTAACCAGTTCCATTCAGCACCCTGTCTTCACCATTGCGTTTGTGGAGGCCCTTTTCTCTTTCGTATCTTCTCTGGTGGCCACCCCTGAAGGCGCTGCTGCCTTAAGTACATCTGGAATGATTGGGTCGTTGCTGCCTCTGCTGCGGCATCCAGACTCAAATCACCTCCCCATTGTGTTGCAATATCTCAACATGCTGGAAAGCTTTGTTTCAAACAACGCCAGCAGCAGCAACGTTCGTGCCCTCTTCCGAGACTTGGGTGGCTTGGAGGCTCTTATCGATCGCTTCAATCAAGAAATTGCGCGAATCGAGAACCGACCGAAACAGACAGAGGAGGCAATGCTACTCGAACCTGATGAAAAAGACAAAGGCAAACAGAAAGTGGAATCTGCATCAACATCCGCTGCTCCAGGTATCTTGCAGTCCTCTTGTTTTTTGTTTTAAAATTGTTATTATTCTTTTTGCCTCTGATCTCTTTCCTCTCTCCTTTGTATTTCTAACTGTTCAAGTAGGAACCCAACTGCCCTCCACCACAATTTCTTTTCTCTCAACCTTGTTGCGGGTTTTTGCACTGTTTTCTGATGGTGGGCGGCGAAGTGCTACTCGGTTAACAGGTCTAACGGAAGGGCCGTTTCCAGTTTCTCTCTGTTATGTCTTGAAGCATTACGACGTGTTTGGCGAAACACTGTTCTCTCTGGGTACGTTCGGTGTCCTGAGGTAACATTCGAGAGAACATACAACTTACTTTATCTTTTTCATTCGCAGCTTTGACGATAACATCCCGTATCCTGAATAACGATCCCACTCGTTTTCCTCAACTGAAAGAGACCACTCTTCCCGATCAAATTATTGAGTTCATCAAGACGGACATCCCTGTCTCTTCTATGGTAAATCATCCTCCACCCATATGTGAAGATTTTTCCCTCCCTTTCTTTTACTGTCTGACTTATAGAGTGGTTCGCACTTTCAGATTATCACCACTATTCCTGCCGTGTTAAGTTCTATCTGCTTGCACGAGAAAGGCTTGGCTTTGGTCAAAGACAGCCAAGTGGTGGACACCCTTTTATCTCTCTTCATCCGCAAGAAATATGCTACTGTACTCAGGAAAGGAGACACCGCTTCCGTGCTTGGATCTGGAATGGACGAGCTTTCCCGTCACCATACCGCGCTTAGGCCATTGGCGGTAAATGCTGTTGTCAACATATTGAAGGAGGTTTGCTCCATTGGAGGCATCGATTGGGAGGCCGAAGAGAAGCTGGAGGAGCAGAAGAAGCAGAAGAAAGGGAAGCAAAGGTCTTCCACCAAAAAGGATGAAAAACAAGAAGAAACTGTAGAGAGCGAAGAAGGGGGACAAATGCAAACTGAGAAGCAAACTGCATCTACTGAAGAGCTGGCCAAAGAGGACAAAGACCAATCTGCACTCCCCTCCTACATCGATAACATTGGCAGATTTTTGGAACAATTCCTCGCCAACAACGAACACGGACGGCTGTTCATTAACAGCAAAGGCCTTGAGCATTTGCTGAGGTTATTTAGACTGCCCTCGCTCTCACCATCGTTTCCCAGTAGCCAAGCGGCTCACTACCTCACTGTCTCTCTTCGCGCTTTGTCGGCAAACCATTCTGCTCGCTTGGTGAGATCCGTTTTGAACAGTATGCACGTTCAGTTTGAGGCATTAGACGCACTTCATCCAACTTGGCGTGAAGGCTCTGGCTTTATACAAGAGCACGGTACCGCTTTCTCTTCTATTCATCACCATCTTTTTTTTTGTTCAACTGTTTCACTGAGAAAGAATTGCCAATACTCTGGTTTTAAACATTTATAGATGATCCTCAGCTAATTGCCGCCCTACGCAGCATGGACTGTTATGCAAGCGTTCTCTCCGATCTGGTTCGCGACCCCAACGGACTTTCTCACTCACCCTTCGCCAGCCTGTCTGAATGGACGACAGGAAACGGAATCGCTGTCTGTCTTGCCATGGGTCAGCTACAGAGATGCATCCTTTGGGAGATTGCCAGCGTCAGCTACGGAGAGCGCCAAAAGGAGAAAGAGGCCTCTGCTATGGAATTAGAGGCTGGAAGTTCTGAAGGCGGGGCAAGTTCGACTCTTGTGGCTACGGAAGAAGAGGAAGAAGAGGCCGCCGAGACAGAAACCGGTGACAGTGATGCAGCAGCGCAAGGGCAATCGACATCAGCTGAGGACGAGGCTGCAAAGAGAGCCAAGAAGGAGAAGCACAAGACTAAGGCCGTCTCTATCCATCTTATTTCTAGCATCCACTCTCTGTCGCAGTCGCTGGCCAAGGTTCTGGCGCTACCCTCCCGAAGGAGCGAGGATAAAATCGTTTTGGGTATTGTCCAAACTCTGGCCAAAATCCTTTTGGACCACATTGTGTGGACGCCGAAAGGTTTTGAGGAAGACGAACACCAGGCAGTCGTTAAGAGCGCCTACCTGGGAAGCGTCATCGGAGAACTTCGCTCTTTGCTCTTCCATGAGCAGAAACAAGTAACTCATACTCTTCTCCTTCACGCCTTCAAGCACGTAGATGCTCTTCCCCACTTCCTCAAAGCCTTTGAGTGGACGACCGCCAAGTACATGGACCTTCGCAAACAGGAGCTTGCAGAAGAAGCTTTGCAGATCAAAGGGAATGAGGGCAAAGGCAAGGACAAGGCTGAACTCGAAGCAACTTCCTCTAAGCCATCGACGACTACCAACCCACCAGGAGAGGAAAAGGTGAAAGTGGAAATGAAGATAGTGAAAGCGGCTCTGTTGACTTTTGGCACCTTCATCAAATACCTCACTTCTGGACACATGTTGTTGGGATCAGACGTAACCGAAGAAATGCTCACACGCAATCTTCCTGGAGAGAAGGGACCTTTTGATCCTCATACATTCTTGCGTAGCATTCACGAGCAACTTCTTGTTTCCATCTTGCCTCTTTGGAACAGCGAGTTCTTCCCTCATTTCCCATCACGTTTCATCGGAAACGTTCTCTCTTGCATCAACAGCATTCTTTCCTTCGAAGAGCTCGGCGCAGCCCCTCAAGCGCCTGTTGCAGCCGCCAAGAAACCATCCTTCCAACCCGATCCTCAAGCGGTGATGAGCCTCACCGAGATGGGATTCCCTGCTGCGCATGCAGAGGAGGCCTTACGCCAAATTGGAAGTAACAGTGTTGAGCTTGCCACCGAATGGTTGTTTGCCAATCCTCCGCCCACTGAATCTGCCTCTCCCTCGGAAGACACCTCCGCCATGGAAGAAGATGACGAACTGGCGGCGGCCCTCGCTATGTCGCTCGGCCAGGAGATGGGTTCCCCACAGCAGACCAGCAAGGCGGAGGAGGACAAGGAGAAGAAGGTGGAAGAAATTGACATCAAGGAGCAGTATAAAAAACTCAGACGGGACATGCTGACTAGATGTCTGGATTTGATTGGTAAGGCAGACACGACCTTATCCTTTACCATTTCTAGCGTGCTTGGCTCTTCTTGCAAGAAGGACGAAGAACGAAATGAAGTGATATCTGGTTTGTTGACGCACATCAAAGCGGCCCAAGGCGACCCTACGCCCTCTGTGGATGCCATTTACCAGCTGACGCACGTGCTGACGCTGATGCTGGTTGAGTATCCTCTTACGCGACAGAAGGTAGCAGAGAGTGGCGTAGTTGCTTCGTTTTTGGAAATGCTGCGTGGTGCTGTGGAAGTGAAAAAGAAAGAAGATTCGAAGGAGAACAGTACTGAGCCAAAATGGTTGAGCCCAGTTTTGTTGGCTGTGGATGCTTTGTGCCATACTCCGACCTCCATCATCTACAAAGAGCTAACGCCAGAGGAAGAGCAAAAGAAAGAAACCTCATCGACTGCCACAATGGAGCTTGATGAACAAGGCAAGAAAGCCAAGGAGGAGGAAGCATTAGAGAGAGAGCTCCGAGTAACCCCCACTGAGGTGCCGACCTTTCTTTCGGTGGAAGACCGCACCAACGCCATCGAGGTAAGCCTGCCTTTCTTTAAAATTATGCTAAAAACCTTTACTTCCGTCTATCTTATTCTTTTGCTCTTAGGTGTGCGTGCGTCTGCTTCAAATCGCTAAAACCCAAGAGACAACCCAAGCCGTACTGCAGTTATGTTCGCGTCTCACGCGCGAGTATGATTTGGCCCTGCGTTTCTTGAAGCTTGGTGGTCTGCCTCTTCTTATCTCCCTACCAACCAACATTCAATTCCAAGGGCGAACCGCCTTGATCGAAACCATTCTTCGCCATCTGTTGGAAGAGCCAAGTCTCCTGCAGAGTGCCATGGAGAATGAAATCAAATCAACCTTCAACAATATGGCGACCCAAATGGGCAGAACCCCCAGCACCGCCCTCATCAAACCCAAAAACTTTCTGCAAGCGGTTGCCCCTTTGGTCTGCCGAGAGCTGGATGTCTTCCTTCGTGCCTCCAAGGCGGTTCTTCGTCTTAAGGACCCGAAGCCTGGTGTTCCTCTGAATCGTGTTGCGTTGGTTCTTGCGGAGCCCTCCACTCCCTCCACCAAATCTACCACTTCAACAACGATGGAATTGGCAACTTCGACGACAACGCCAACAGCGGCCACCACCCCCACTACCCCGAGGGGTACTCCTCGTAAGGGAACCGACCCGGCCAAGCCCAAGAAGCGCACTCCGAATTCGCTAGTACAAGTGGTAACAGAATTGATCAACGCACTCTTTGTGGTGTCGTCCCCCAAAGAGGAGAAGGAAGTCAACGAGCCTGCTTTAGATGCCGCCGATAAGCCAGTGGAAAGTATTTCCGAAGGCAAAGATGCCTCAATGGACGTTGTGGAACAAGCGAACAAGCCCACCTTAACCAGCGCTGAGATCATCCGTTTTTTGACCAACTTCATCACCGCTTATCCGCCTTGTTGCAATGTAATTATGCGCTACGGCTGCACTCCCAAGCACAAGCCAACCAGCAAGGGCAAGGGCAAGGCTAAAGGAAAAAACAAAGGCAAAGAGAAAGAAACTGAAGATAAAGACGCTTCCTTACTAGCAGAGGGTTACGATGCGAACAAGCCTACTTTCATCGGTCACATCCTCACCCATCTCCTTTCTCAAGAGATTAAGAGCCAATTGCCTACTCTAGCAGACGAGTCCATCGCCAATCATCAACGATTCAACGCTTCTGGTTGCAGCATACTGTTGTCGCTGACCCAGAGACCGGAAGGCAAGCGAAGAATCGTATCAGAGTTGCTTGGTGCCCTTAAAACTGAAGTCGAAAAGTTCAAGAGCAACGCCGCTGCCGACCACCACTCCTATCCTTATACCATCCATGCTCTTGTGGAGTTCTTGTATGTGCTGCTGACGTCTACTGCCGCGAGAAATCCTTCCACCGGCTTCCTTGCAGAGATCTCCAAGTTATTGATGGAAGGCAACATCATCAAGCTGCTGACCAGCTCTCTGCGGGTGGTTAACCTCAACCATCCACACGCCCCCAAATTGGTGAATGCAGTTATAAGGCCCCTTGAAATTCTCACTAGGATTACTGCTGTGTTGCCACCCAAGTCCACTGCGGCAAACAGCTCCCAACAAACCACCGCTGCCAATGCAGAGCCCTCCTCCCAAACCACATCTGCACCCGAGATTGGTCAACCTGCTGCGGAGGGTGCAGTTGCAGAAGAAGAAGAAACAAGAACTGAAGGGAGAAGTGCAGCTGAAGATATGATGCACCAAATGATGCACCGCTTCCATGAAGCAGCTGCTGGTGGTGGTGAAGAAGAGGATCAATTAGGTGGTGGAGCTCCTCCTTCACTTGCTTCTATCATGCAGCTCGCAATGGGCTTCGTTCAAGAAGGCATTCCCCCAGGAGGGGGGTTGGTCGAGGAAGATGACGTCAGCGAAGAAGAAGATGAGGAAGAACATCATCATGAGGATAGTGAAGATGAAGATCAAGAAGGTGGCGAAGTGGAAGAGGACATAGAAGGAGATGCAGAAGACGATGAATCTGTCGAAGAGGACGAAGATGAAGAAGAATACGATGAAGACGAAGGCGAAGACGAAGGTGACGGTTGGTATGACTTTGACGAAGGAGAGGGCCAAGAACCCGCATTTGGAGGGATGGAAATCCAGTTGGAAGCTGCCGATGGAGAAGGCACTGTTGCCACCTGGTCTTTGCCTGTTGAGGATATTCTGGGCGGCTCCATTCCGCCAAGGCCAGGCAGAGTTTTGGGAGGTCGCAGCCGTGTCCCCGCCACCCGTTTCAACTTCAACGCCCTTTCCACCGGAGAAACAGCATCGGAGACTGTGAGGCATCCTCTCTTGCAAATGATCGCAGGAGGAGCTATTCAGGATGTCTTTGCTGAGGGTCTCAGCTCCCTGTTGAATCCTGCTCTTCGAGGCAGCCCCATGGAGGACGAAGTCCGTCGTCTTCTCAGAAGAGCCACCTTGAGAGGATCTGGTCGCTCAGCTGGTCGACGAACTCGACAAATGGCGGAGGAAAGTGAGACAGCCAACATGAGAGAGTTCGCAGAGTCCTGCGAGCGCTTGCTTGTTGAAAGCCTCCGTCCGGTCAGCATGCGTGAACACTTGGCAAAGGAGAACGCTCAGAAGGCGGAGAAAGAGAAAGCGGCAGCTGCTGCAGCGACACAGAAGGCTGAGAAAGCAGCCGAGAAGAAAGAGAAAGGAGAAAGTGCTACACAAGAAGGCACTGCTGAAGGCTCTTCTTCGATGGCCTCCGAACAGACCCTCCAAAGCGAGCCTTCTTCCACTACTACTTCACAGGCAACCGCTGAGCAGGAGTTAGGTACTGCTGTGGAAGCCAGCGCAACTACGGGTCAAGAAGGAGCTGCTAGTACTGAACCACAAGGTAGCACTGCAGAACAAACACGGACCGAAGCAAGAACTACTTCCACAACAGAAGAAGCAGGAACCGATGCAGGAGCTCCTCAACCTGCTACAACGGAAGAATCTCTCCGTGAAGAGAGTTACACTCCAGAAACTTCAATTCAAGCTCCTGCTGCGCCGCCTTCGGCTACAGCGGCTGCCACGGAGGAAATTCCAGGCATTGATCCTGCGTTCCTTGCTGCCTTGCCAGAAGAGCTAAGGGCTGAAGTCCTGGCAACTCACATCTCGCAAGCCTCCTCTTCCAACTATTGGGGCATGCTAGGTTCTGCCCAACAAAGCACCTCGTCTACTCCTACATTGTCTACTACCAGCAGCTCTGGCTCACCCGGCCAGCCCTCTGAGTCGAGTACTCCTTCAACCACTAGCCAAACACCACAGGAACCCGCTTCTGTCTCCAGCTCTACATCTTCTTCTTCTCCTTCTTCTCCTCCTGCCTCTTCTAGCACTACTCTTTCCGCTTCTAGTCATGTTAGTTCCTCCACCGTCCCCACTGGGGACACCTCTTCTAGGTCTGCCTCTTCTTCACCATCCCTTTCCTCGGCCGGATCTTCCAGTAGTCAAGGAAGCTCAACAGGAGTTTCATCTGGTGTATCAACCAGCACCATCAGTCCTGATTTTATTGCGGCATTGCCTCCGGACATCCAAATGGAAGTTTTGCAGCAAGAACAGCAAAGGTTGTTGCAGGAAAGAATGGCTAGACAAGCAGACACCTCACGGGCAGAAGCCATGTCCACAGCCGACTTTTTGGCAACACTCAGCCCTGACTTGCGCGCTGACATTCTCATGTCTCAGGATGATTCTGTATTGGGCCAACTGCCCCCAGAGATTGTGGCCGAAGCCAATGCATTGAGGTACGTCTTACTTTAATTTGCTTTTCCGTGCTTTCTTTTGCCAATGATATATTTTTTTTTTTTGAAATACAGAGAACGCGCCTATCGAGAATACCAAAATCGGGGAGCCCGTCGCGGAGGCTTATGGGGTAGAGACAGAGGTCGCCCTACTCGGGTCATCGGACTATCAAGCGCCCAAAGAGATGACTCCTCCGATTCCGACTCAGAGGAAGAAGAAGCCAGTTCCGCCAGAAGACGTGCCCCCATGCCTTTCCTTGACCTGAAGGGCAAGCCCGTCGTGGAGAAAGAGGACTTGGTTGCTCTCGTGCGCTTGTTGTACTTGGCCAAACCTTTGGCCAAGACTCTTCTTCATCGTCTCTTCCTGAACTTATCTGCCAACGTGGAGACACGAACACAACTGCTTCACATGTTCATGACCATTTTGGACGCTACTTCCACTAGCCCCTCCTCCACGCTTCTAGCTGGAGAGAGCTCTGCCAAGTCCTTCAAGGAAGCTCTCGCGCAGCTTCCTTCTCGCTCTGCTTCCTCCGATTTCTCTCCCTTGGAAGAGCCCACGCACTCAGCTCTATCTCCTGGCGGAATTAGCGTGTTCATGCATACAGGGGAGCATCCTCCTTCCATTGTCTCAAGGCGTGTATTGGAAATCCTGTGCCACCTTGCCAAGAACAACCCCCGCATTGCAGACTTCATCATAGGCGCAGACCAGAAGCTGGCCAAATTGGAGGGTGAAGGCAATCAGGAAGCTGTGATGGAATTCCGCCAGCCCGAGAAGGCTGGGTGGTGCCCTCTTGTTAGATTGTTGAGCCTGTTAGGTATAAGTCAATTCCAGAACAGCACCGCTCAGTTAAGCCAGCTACTCCAACTGTTGTCGTTGGCCATACAGCCGTTGGTACGATGCAGGGCCAAAGAAGAGAAGCTGCGTGCAGAGAAGAAGGAAAAGGAGGAACGCGAGAAGAGGCAGCGTGAAGAGCGTGAGAGGCAGCAAAAGAAGCAAGAGACTGCTTCTGCCGATGCCTCTGCTTCCACAGCAAGCACCTCCACATCTGATGCCCAATCTTCAACGATGACTGCCACACAAGAAGGCGCTGCCCAAGCTTCAACAACGCCAATGGAAACTGAGACTACTGCTGCTGCCAGTAGTAGTGAGGAAGCAACAAAGGTCAACGAGGAAGAAAGGAAGGACGCAACGAAGAAGGAACTAACTTTGCAGGAGCTCTGCCCTTTTATCCCTCCCAAAGAGCTTCACTGCTTGGTGAACGTGCTGGCTTTGGAGCACTGCAACGAGCAAACCGCAAAACATACAACTGTGATTCTGTCCAACCTTGCCGCCAACAAACCCAACCTTGAAGTGCTGTTGAAAGCGCTAACCCACGCCGCCCAGAAGATGGGAGAAGTGGTAATGGAGAACCTGCGCATGCTGCATAGCGAGCTGGAGAAGAGCCACCATCCTTCGCTGATCCTGTCGACTACCTCCACCGTCAACGAGGTTAATTTGTTGCGTATTGTGAAGACCATCGTTAGCCTGCCCACTCTGCATAGCTTTGATGACGGCGCTGTCTTCAAGCCCTCCGAGGACTATCTTGCTAGCTTGCAGCTGGATCCACTTTGGGACGCGCTGGAGAGTTGCTTGGATACCCTAAACGAGGAGGCAGAGAGAGAGAAAACTACAGGACAAGGTGGCAAGGCGCTAACTCATCCAAAGAAAGACAAAGGTAAGGAACGAGCCAAGGACAAGGACGCTAAGACATCGCCGACGGCCAGCCTCTTGTTGCCCATTATAGAGGTATTCTTTGTTGTGAATGCCAATGAGCCTGCTCCGGTGAAGCGATCTCCTAGCAGCTATAATCTGGCGGCAATAGTGGAGGGAGGGGCTTCCACTTCGCCTTCGTTGACATCTTCTACGGGAGGCATACGACGATCACCCTCTCTCTTGACTCTCTCGAGTAGTTCTCTGTCTCGCTCAGCGAGCATGCAAAATCTTACGGAACTGCAAACACGCTTTGTTCGTTTCGCTGAGAATTACAGGTACATTTCTTTTTGTTCTTCTTCTTGTTCTTCTTGTTCTTGTTCTTGTTCTTGTTCTTCTTCTTGTTCTTGTTCTTCTTCTTCTTCTTCTTCTTCTTCTTCTTCTTCTTCTTCTTCTTCTTCTTCTTCTTGTTCTTCTTCTTCTTCTTCTTCTTCTTTTTCTCCGCGGCACTTGCTAAAATATTATTTTCTGGCAAAAGGCATTTGTTGAATGAGTTGGTACGACAAAATCCTTCACTGCTGCATGGCTCCTTCAAAGTGTTGCTGAAGTATCCATGGGCTCTCGACTTTGACAACAAACGCGCATACTTCCGCTCCCAGTTGCAGAAGCTCAAAGAAAGGAGCTACTACGGCGGCTGCCGTCTGCGCGTGCGAAGGCAGCGAGTCTTTGAGGACTCCTACCAACAAATGCGGAATAGGACTCCTGAAGAGCTCCGCGGCCGCCTCTCTGTCCAGTTCCAAAATGAGGAGGGAGTGGACGCCGGCGGTGTCAGCCGCGAGTGGTATGAGACGCTCGCCAAGGAGATGTTTAATGCCAACTATGCTCTATTCATAGCGACAGCGCAGGACAACAGTACCTTCCAACCAAACCGCTCCTCTTACATCAACCCTGATCACTTGAGCTACTTCAAGTTTGTGGGAAGGGTAATCGGTAAAGCTATCTTTGATAGTCAATACCTCCCCTGCCATTTCACTCGCAGCTTCTATAAGCACATGTTGGGCGTGCCCGTCCGTCCGGATGACATGGAGGCCATCGACCCTGAGTACTACAAGAACCTCAAGTGGATCCTAGACAACGACATCACTGGTGTGTTGGACGACCTCACCTTCTCCACCGAGATCGACGACTTTGGTACGATGAAGGTTGTGGAGTTAAAAGATGGCGGCAAGTCCATCAGAGTCACCGAAGACAACAAAGTTGAGTATGTGACGCTGGTGACCGAAATGCGCATGACGACCTCCATCAAGAGTCAGATCCAAGCCTTCCTGGAGGGTTTCCACGAAGTCATTCCTAAGCAGCTTATCTCCATCTTTAACGAGATGGAGCTGGAGCTGCTCATCTCTGGCCTCCCAGAGATCGACGTCGACGACCTCAAGGATAACACCGTCTACACCGGATTCACAGAGAACGACCAAGAAATTCAGTGGTTTTGGAATGCCGTTCGCTCCTTTGGAGAGGAGGAGAAGGCCAAGCTCCTCCAGTTCGTCACCGGAACATCCCGCGTTCCTATCGATGGCTTCAAGAGCCTGCGAGGCATCAGTGGACCTCAAAAGTTCCAAATACACAAGTCGTATAATAAGGGATCGTTGCCCTCTGCGCATACCTGCTTCAACCAGTTGGACCTTCCCCAGTATGATACCTACGAGCGGTTAAAGGAGGCCTTGGAGTTTGCCATTCGAGAGACTGAAGGCTTCGGTTTTGTCTAATTGTTTACTCACCCTCTTTGTTCTCTTCTCTCTCTCTCTCTCTCTCTCTGTCTCTCTTGTTTATTACACCAGTTTTTCCCCTTGTCGAATTTTTTGTGTTTGTTTTGTATTTTTTTTTTCGTTTGTTGTGTTTTACAACGAACCATAACCACCACCAACACCACTGGAGCCAACAGCAGGGGAGTCGGTGGTATAAGAGGCGGATCTGGTGTAAGCTGCAGTGGCCCCCTCTTCGTCACTCTCCAACATGCGCTTGAAGGGATAAAAGGCACATGTGTGCAGCATCAAAAGGAGGAAGGAAGAACCTCCCAACATGCCCATGAAGTACCAAAAGTCATAGCCGCTGTACCATTGCACCTGTTGGTAATGGTTTTCCCAATAGTCTTTTTCAACGACAAAGGTGAGCAAAAGCATATGAAGGAAAGAGAGGTAACATACCTCCAACTTTAAGGACAAAGCCCGAGGATGTGGCGTTCAATGCCACGAGAGTCCTTTGCCAAGAAGAATGAAGGTCAGGTTGATAAAAACTTCACCCACACTCAACACAAAGAAAGATTTAAAAAAACACTAACGGGTTCTCATCAAAGTCTAAACGTTCATAGCCGATGTAGGTTGGTCCATCCAGGAAATAGTACTTTATCCTGTCATTTCAAATAACTATCAGAGAGGGACCGATGATAGACAACAAAAGATTGAGCTCTGTAAGAGCAGGCGCTACGCTTTACCTCTTCCAGTAGGCTTCGCTGTAGTCGTTGGTCTTGATGGCTATCAAAACAAAAAAAAAAAAATGCAGTGTAGTAGTGTGTAACGTTTGGTTAGGTGCAATCCCTTCACAATCCGCCCATAAAAATATAATTCGTACGAATAATGAAGAGGCCGTTTGGAATGGTAGAGAGGCTGGTGATAGCCTGTTCTACGGTCTTGTTTTCAAAGAGGTGATTGTACTGAAGCAGCAAAAGAACAGAAATATTGAGTGTTCTTGCGAAAGAAACACACCTAAACAACGACAGGTTTAGAAACGTACCGTGTGGTGATGAACATAGACATAACCACTTTGGTTGGGTTCGGCAAAGACAAAGTTACACTGAGCGTGGCCCTCTCCCGCTTTTATCTTCCTGTCGCTGAAGTATGTGGTGCAATTGTTGCTGGCCAACTTTGGCGTCAGCTGAGTGTTGTTACTGCCCAACGTGCAGTTCTTGAAGGTAATGGTGGAAGAGGAAGAGGAAGGACAGACAGTCCAAGCAGGAAACGGGGTGGGGTTCTTTAAGTGCATCTTCAGCTCAAAGGTTTGGTCTTGTTCGCTGTGAACCAGTTTGTCAAAAGCGAATCCCAAATAGATAAACCAGAGAATCAGAAGAGGCATCCAAAGAAGAACCCATATTTGGGTCAACCTGTCTTCCTTCAGCTTTTGCATAAAGCGAGGCTCGCACAAGAGGCAGTTTGGAGGGCCACACATCCTTGAACGTCTCCTTTGTCTGATTCCCCCTTCTTGCTGAAGAGGCGTTCGGTTGTCCTTTTTAGGTTTATTTTTTTTAACAATAAAAAGAAGAAAAAGAAAGAAGCGTTGCAGAAAAAGCAATAGCCATGTGGCTTTGCTCTCTTAAATCTGTTTGAAGGCATCGGCGGCAGCGTCATAGAAGGCAGAATAGAAGTATCTAAGGTAGGCCAGGAACAAGAAGTGAAGGGCAAAGACGCAGCCACCAGCCACCATTGCATACATCTTGTTGCTATTTTTGATTTGGCCAAAGAAAACTGCTCCCTATACATGTTTTTTTTTTTTTTTTGAAGAAGGAAAAGATGGAGGAAGAAGAACGAAGAAGACGAAGGAATGAGAATAGATAAGCAAAAAACCGAAAAGAGGGATGCGTACAAGAGTGGCAGAGGAGAGACCTCCCACCACAAACAGCGAAATGAGAGACAGTAAAGAGGACAAGCAATGCAATGTTAACGTTATGCAATATCCAAATAAGCCATATCCCTTTTTGTTTGTTATTTTAGAGAACGAAAGAGAGAGAGAGAGAGAGAGAGAGAGAGAGAAGTGTACAATAAGAGCAAGAGCCTCGAGGGTGCTGAGTTGCATTGAGCAAAGGTAGGCGATGAATTTACAGACGAACGAAGCGACCAACCAATACGTGAAGCACACTGCAAACGATGTTCCCATCAACGTTCCTTCTTTCTTCATTATTCAAAGGGATAAATTGAGTGTTAATGCTTTGCTTTTTTTTCCACATAGAGAGAACGAAAGAAAGAGAGAATGAGCAAGAAAGAGACGAGAGAAAGAGAGAGAAGAGAGGGATAGAAAAGAGGATCGTACAACGGAGACATGGTTGAGCTTCATTTCCATCAAGAGAACGGCGACAAGGGTGAGCACCAGCACTAGAGGGCCATACAGATCGGGTGAGCCTTCCAAAAGCTCTGAAGAGGGTCGTGGCACCAATGAGCGCCCGAGTCTTACCACCACAATTATTACAAGAAAATGAGTATGAGAGAGAACAAGAAGCAGAACAAGAACAAGAACAAGAACAAGAACAAGAACAAGAACAAGAACAAGAACAAGAACAAGAACAAGAAGCACGAGAAGAAGAACAAGAACAAGAACAACAAGAAGAACAAGAAGAAGAACAAGAACAACAGCATGCAGCGAGCTTCTAAAAAGAAACACACCTCCTGGCAACGGTTTTGGGTTCTACATCAAAGTAAGGTCGAATGTGGTCCAAGTAGCCACTCAGGTTCAACAGGCTTTGATTTTTGGCCGTTTCAAACACCTATCGCCAGTCAGGTGGTTACACATCAAAATCAAAAAGCATCTTTTGTCAGCCAAGAAGAAACAGCACACAAAACACAAGAGAAAGGGCAAACGAAACTAGTGAAAAGAAAAGAAAGGTAAAGGGAAAAAGGGGGGCAGCAGAAACAGACCCTTCCTGCAACTTGATAAACCAGTTGATTGTCAGAGAAGCTGAACGCGCCAGAGGAAGAGCCTCCTGCCGCAGCGCCCTCTTCATCCTGCCCAAAGCCCCTCACGTCCACAGAGATCTCTGCCATCTCTTCCTCCGTGGGTTTGTACCAACCCTCTCCTCCTCCTCCCCCATTCCTGTCCGTCAGCTGGCTGTTCATTCCTTCTGCCTTGTGTTTTGTGTGCTCTTTTTGTGTTCTCTTTTTGTGTTCTCTATTCTCTCTTTTTTTTTGTTTTTTTGGTCCCAATATTTCCTTTTTCAGGCCATACGTCTGCTGCTCAGTTTCTGCTTTTTTACTGCACCATAGGAGCTCAAGACATGCATAGGTCGACACATCAAAATCTTATTATGGGAGCAGAAAAGCAAAAAAATAAAGAAGAAGACGAGGCAAACACACCAAATACGACGTAGCAAAAATAGATTTTCTTTCTTCTGTGTTGTTGTGGGCTCATGGCGGAACCAAAGGAAAGCAGGGACGTGAACACATTTCGTAAAAAATGGGACAAAGAGTACTTTGCCAAGAGGGCCTTGGAGAGAGAGAAATTGGAGGCCGAGGAGGTGGAGCCCGAGAAGGACCACCCCGCGCACAAGGACTACCGGCCGGACCTTCCTCGCCTCCCTCTCAAGGCCAGGGACTACGAGGTGACATTGGACTCGCAGCTGGGTAAGTCGGTGGCGCTCAATGCTGCCACTCCTCTCTCCCAACAGGGAGGCTACTACTGCGACGTTTGTGATTGTGTCGTGAAAGACTCTGCCAATTTCTTGGATCACATCAACGGCAAAAAACGTACCTTTCCTTGCCTTTTGTTGGGATGTTGTGTCGTTTTGCTGACTGTCTCTTTCTTTGTGCTCGTTTTTTTTTTTGTGTTTGTTTCAGATCTAAGAGCCTTGGGATATTCGATGCGGACAGAAAGGTCCTCTTTAGAACAGGTGAGGCAACGATTGCAAATGGGCAAACGAAAGAAAGAGGAAGAACGAAAGAAATATGGTATTGTACTTCTTTGTTTGTGTCTATTTTTCCATTGTTGACTGTCTTCTGCATACTTACCGCTTTGGACCCTCAGATTTCGAGGACCGAATGGAACGGCTGCGAGAGGAAGAAGAACGAAGGAAGCAGGAGAGAAAGGAGAGAAAGCGACGCAAGAAAGATGGGAGGAATGGAGAGAGCAGCAACACAACAACAGCCAATACCACAGCACCAAGGAAAGATGACGAGAATGACCACAAAACAGAACGGGAAGAAAAAGAAGATGAAGAAAAACGAGAGGAAGAGGAGGAAGATGAAGAAACTCGTATGCTTGCGGCGATGGGCCTGCCCACTGGCTTTGGTGGCAGCGTCAAGACCTGAATTCAACCCACACAACATACCACGTCTCGATTCAAAAAAAAAAAAAGAAGAAATACATAATCAGCAAAAAAGAATTGGAGGAGGCCGGCATCGATCCGGCTACCTCTCGCATGCTAAGCGAGCGCTCTACCATCTGAGCTACACCCCCTCAGTAAGAGTTGCAGAAAGAAGTGGTGAGAACAACAGGCGAGCTTCGAAACGACTTGACACCCTTGTTCTAAAAGTTATCTCACCATGATAAATAAATAACATCTCTTTAAAATAACAAATTTCTTTTTGTTTTTAAAGAAAGGAGACAAAAGAGAGACTCAAGGTGTTGTAGAGTAAAAAGAAAAGCAAAATAATGAACAAAAAAGTAGTTGTTTTAGGGTTTGAGGCCAGAATGTTGCATGATTTGCATGAGCTTGCGTTTGCCTTTGTGACCCTTCACAATGTCCGCCATAAAGTTTTCCCAATCCTCTTCACGTCCCAAATCGTCGTTGATTCTTTTTTTGAACACCTCCAAATAGCGAGCAAAAGGTTCATATTGCTTTGGCATAATGTTGAGCAGCAATTTCTCATTGCAACGCTCAAACAGGCCACAGATGAAATCGGGGTTGCGCTTCTGGACTTGGTCCAATAACCGATCCAAGTTGGGATTGTCCAAGATGTACTGCTGGTAGGAGTGAATAGCATGTCTATTGAAAAAAGAGAGGTTAATAATTGTTAACAGTAATATTGCAAGAAGGCTAAGAAAAGAAGAGAGGTACTTTTCGATGATGGGAAGAAGGTCTTCCACAGCCTTTGGTGAGTTCTTTTCGACCTCCAAGTAAAGGCGTTCTAACATTTCCAAGGACCCATTAGGAGGCTCTGGGAAGATAGCAATGGTTTCCTTCCACAGGCTAAAACATTAAGGAAAACATAAGAATTACAAAGCAAAGGTGCTCTTTACACACACACACACACACACACATACACACACATACACACACACAAAACAAAAGATATTAACAAATTTTTAAATAAATGAGAAGCGTACCCTTCATTAAGCAACAGCTCTACTTTAGCATTGGGGTCAATGGTGGCCTGACTCCAACTAAATCCTCCCAATTGGGTTTGTTGAGAAGAGGCAGGCTTCAAGATGTGAGCCAAGAGGTCCTTTTTCACAGCCGGCCAGTCCGACTCGTCCGTCAGGATCTTCACCTCCTCAAACTTGGGAATAGTAGGATTGATCTTGAAAGTCAGAACCGCTTGATCCCTCAGCACATCGCTTCGTTCCTCCACTTTGCCAGCGTTGATCATGAGCTCGGCTACGCGCAAGTTCAGCTGATCGAGGGTGTAGTTGTTATCATAGACAACAGGGAACTCTTCCAACTCCAGTCGCAGTTCCTCTATCTTTTGTTTTTGGGCCTCACTCGGGTTGACCACTTGCTTCTGCTCCAGCTCGTTGATTTCCAGGTTAATGGCGTCACGCTTGTCGTTCTCAGCCTCCAGTGCAGCGATGATTTCCTGGCAGCGAGTACCGACCAGGATGACCAACCCGTACTCCAGCTTGTTGTGGAAGAACTGGGCGATGGCGTAGAGGTTGCGAGGAATGCGTAGGTCCGTGATAGCTTCCTGCACTTTGGCCTCCAGTTTCTCTTTGGCTGCTTGTCTGCGGGCCTCCACTTCTTCCATGGAGAGCGATTGATCGTCTTTCACTTCTTGCTCAACTTGTAAACAATAACAACAACAACAACAACAGCAAAAAAAAAGGTTATTAAAGGATGAGAATATTTAAACAAAACAAAATAAAATTGCGATTGGAATAGAAGAAAGGAATAAATGAAAAAAAAAGGCAGGCAACTTACCATCATCGCGCTCTTGAAGGGCAATATGAATCATTTGATCGCAAGCCTGTTTGGTAAGATTATCAGCCGAGTTTGTATCTATGTGAGCATATTGAGGCACCAGACTCTGATTCATGCGAGTCTGCACCAACAGCTCTCTAAGTCGTTGCTTGTCACTCGTCTCCAGAGCTTTACGTTGGTGGGTGAGCTGCTCCTCCAACGATTGCAAGCGATAGACCTGTCGTTCTGTTTTGGTGCGCTCTTGGCTTTTTTCGAGAAGCTCAGCAACTTTCTTCTGACTGAACTGAGCCATGTTATAGGCCTTTTCAATCTCACCGGCGTTGCGGAGATCGTTCACCATTTGAAGGAGGTCGGAAGGTGATTCCACGTTGGTGAGGCAAAAGTCAAAAGCGGCTTGCAGTTGCTTTTCTTTTTCCTCCCTCTCTGCCTCATAGCTTTGGAGCAGCTCCTCATCCTGGCTTTCCATGTCACTTATCTTGGTATTGGCTTGGGACAGAGCTTCTAAAGCAGTTTCTAGGTTCAGTCTCACCTGTAAAACAACATGGTTAACATCTATTATTTCCGTCCCCACTCAAACAATAGATTTAAAAAAAAACAACAACAAAAACAAAAAACAAAACAAACCATTCTGTGTTTGCTGTTCTCAAAGCTATTCATGCTGTTGGTAGCGTAATGAGGAAGCGCCTCAAAGGAATCGACCTCTTGCTGGGACTCAGCAAGTTTCTTTTCCATTTTGGCGTCCAGAGATTTCTTGCTGACAGCAAGGGTAGCCTGTTCGTCAGTCAGCACACTAATCCATTGTCGAGGTTCCTCTCGTATCTTCAAAACCTCTTCAAGTTGGTTGATGCGATCCACACACTGCCTGGCAAGCTCGGGGACGCGTGCATGCTCACCGTGTCGCTTGAGGTCGTTGGCAATGGAGAAGAGGTTGGATGGATCCTTCACGATAGGGAATACAAATTCATTCATCACCAGGTCTAATTTTTCTTTGAGGCCTTCACGTTGGTTATCGGCTTCCTCCTGTGTTATTGAAGAAAGAAAATAGAGTAAGTACTTGGCATTTTAATATTGTTTTTGGACCTAGTGAAAAAAAAAATTTCAATTTAAATGTGTATACCGTTGTAATTTCCTCGTCTTGATTGATTAGAGCCTCCAAGCGATTGCGAGCGTTTAACACAGCTGTGACAGCTTCTTGGGCAGCATTGAAAGAGATGGTATCCAATTTTCGCAGATCAAGTTGATGGAAACTGGGATACAGCTTCAGTTCGGCTTGCTTGTATTGCAAGGCAGCAAGTTGCTCCAACTGCTTATCATCCTGCATGCTTTATATTCAGTATGTTGTTGTCACACAAGAGAGAGGGAGAGAGAAGAAACAAACCAGCTCTTGTCGTTTAGCTTGAAGTTCGCTTTGCTCGTTAATAAGTGCGTGGAGTTCAGTCTGCCAAGTCTCACGTTCAATTCTTTGGGCATCCAACTCTTGGACAGTAGCTTGGCATCGTCGTACAAATTCCAATACAACATCACATTCACCACGAGCATTGTAGTCCTAAAGAAGAAGAGATAAGAATGTTTGTTTGCACGAATTAGAGAGAGAGAGAGAGAACATGGGAGCGGCAAAAACAAACCTTAGCCACAGAAATGCAGTGATTGGGATCTTTAAGGTGTTGAAGCTCGGTATCAATGACGTGTCTAATTTGTTTATCTAACCTTTGTCTGCCTTCAACGATATCTTCCTCGCTCAACCGCTCTTCTAAAGCCATAGAGGAAACAACATACAAGGATTATGAGGAAAAAAGCAGGAAAGGCAGCGGATTTTGAAAAGAAAAAAAAACCTTCGCCTTCAACGTCCATCTGACTTTGACTTTGACTTTCGGCCTCTTCTTCCTGCTTCTTGATCTTCTGCTCGAACATTTGCTTAGCATCCAACGCGGCATTGTGCATGGCTCGTGCAACCTTGAGACGCATTTCGTTTGTCTTGTTGGCAGTCAAAAACACGAACTTGGGGTTAATAATTTTCGCTATTCTCTCTTCAAGTTCCAATTCCTCCAGTCGAGCTTGTTGTGCTTCAGAGATAGTCTTATTCTTGGATTCCAACTCAGCCTTTTCCTGGCGCAACCTAGTAAGCTCATGGTATGCTGGGAAGCGAGAAGCTCGATTTGTGTCCTATGTGTGCAGGAAGTGCGAAGGAGCAAACAGGTTAGTAAGATGAGAAAATAAGAACAAGTGCTGCAAAGATGTAAAAAAGAGTGAGAAGGCGAACCAATTCGTTCAAGGTTTTGAAGCAAATGTCTCCTAATTGTACAACCAACTTATAGGCAAAGTCCAAGGAAGCAGTCCTTGCGTAGGTAGATAAAGTCGAGGCAATAGAAAGCAAGTTATCAGGGCTCTTGCAATTGGCAACAATCGTATCAAGAACCAATTTTTCTGTTATATCAAATTTTAAATTAGCTAATGATCGAACGACAGAGAGAGAGAGAGAGAGAGATCCAACGTACCAACAAATTCCTTTTCGATGGGCTTTTTCTTCTCTTGCTCCAACTGAGTCAATGCCATGACACCAAGGCTTTGAGCAGCTACCATGGCCTGTTGTTGTTGCTGTTGAGCAATGACATAGGAATCCAAGGCGATGGAGAGCATTTGTTGTAGGGTTTGGTTGACAAGGTTATCATATTGATCCTGCGAATTGGGGTCGTAGTAGGGCATGGGAGGCAGAGCTTCCAACTCATTCTCCAACGTTTGCAAGCGCTCTTGTTTTTCAGGAGGAAGAAGAGGAGCAGAGTCGTCTTCTTTGCCTTTTTTGCTCTTCTTGGAGGAAGCTTGCAATACGAGTTGTTCCAGCTCCTGTCGCAGCATCTGCAGGGGTTGATAGACCCGCTCTCGTTCTTTTTGATGTTGGCGGAGTTTCTCGATACCAACCAAGATCTTAGCACCGCAAGTATTGACCAGTTGAATGATGTCTGGGTATTCAACTTTACGGCCATATTCCCTCAACGTGCGCAAAAGGGTGATACGATTGGAAGGAGAGGGAACGAAGGGCGAATCAAGACATTGATTAGTGATGAAGTCATTGATTTGCTCGTTGGTCAACAAGGGTTCCTTTTCCTCCTCCATGTCTTGTTGCTGTTGCTGACCAGGCTGGGGCTCTTCAGGAGCAGTTGTATCCAATACAGTGCGCATCATCATTCTATGTTTTTAGGAACCAAAATAGAATATTAATAACAACATTCAGTGACGCACAGAACAAAAAAAAATGAAGCAAGAACGAAGAAGACGAATATCGTACTCAATAATGTTGTAGTGGAGAGTGTCCAGTTGTGCTTCAGAGTACTGAGTGTAGTAGGGAACAATTCTCTGAACTTGCGCCTTCCACAGCAACTCGTTGAGTTCGTCAAGCTTAACCCCATCAAGAGACTTCTTCTTGTTAAGCAACTCCATTTGCTCGGATTGGAGCTGTTGCAAACGTTGTTGCCAGGTTTCTCGTTCAATGCGTTCCTCGTTGAGTTCCTGGAGGCGTTGCTGGACCTTCTTGCCTATGTCCAAGACCATAAGGTATTCCTTTCTGGTCCTTAGAATATTAGCCAATTGGGTCAAGTGGTTAGGATCCTTGATATTGTCCTTTTGACACAATTCCTCAAGGATTTGCTTGATTTCTTCATCAGCAATTGGAGAGAACTTGCGAATGATAGTGTTGGTCTCCACCAAGTTCATTTGCAAAGGATCAGGAGGTATTTTGGAATCAAGGCAAGCTTGAAGCATCATATAGGCAACCCTATTATACATGCAGTAGCAATGAAGAAGATGAAGGTTTAATGCGTTGTTTGTTTAGAAGAAGAAGAAGAAGAAGAAGAAGAAGAAGAAGAAGAAGAAGAACAAGAACAAGAACAAGAAGTGGAAAAGCAAGCAAGTTTATACCTTTGCTTTTGGTTATCAAAGTTTTGGTTGTAGCCAATTACGCGTTGGGTGTTGAGTTTTTGCAACAAAACTGCATTCTTGACTCCCTTCTTTTGAGCTTGTTGAATTTCATTTTGCTCTGTGAGCACCTTGATCTGGTCCTCAATATCAGCTTGCAGCTCGGCGTTGACCAGCTCGATGCATTTCTTGCCAACAGTGAGAATAAGATCGTATTCCTTCTTCAAGGACATTTCTTTCGCCAAGGAAATCAGTTGCTCAACATTCTTGACAACACTCAAAATATCCTAGAAACCAAGGATGATTATTAGTATTATTCAGACGAACACAAAAGCAGGAAAAGGGAAGAGAGCTTACCTGAAGGACTTCTTCCATCTTAGCACGAGTACCCTTCTCAAGAACTATCATATCGAAGGAAAGTTCCCATAACCATTTCGGCACTTCAACAGGAATAATTGATCCAGGATCGATTTCCTGTCCCTGAAGAATTTGTTGTAGCGTAGGAGCAGGTGCCATAGCAGAAGCAGAGGATCCTCCTTGTTGTTGTTGCTCCGCAGGTTTATCCTTCTCTTCCTCCTTCTGAGAATGAATAAGAAAAAAATTATTAACCATTCAAAACGGGCGGGGAAAGAGGAGGAGGAGGACAAACATACCGGTTTTTCCGGGAGCGGTCGCATTGCAATGGCACCCATCTTCAAAGCGGTCTCAAAGGCTTCTTTATCCTTAAGAATCTTAGCGATCTCGAATTGAATACCTTTGTGAGGAATGTGTTTTTCTACTTGAGTGACCAACTCGTCCATCATCTTATTAGAAACAGCCAAGTCGCAGAGCCAAAGAGCCCTTTCCAAATTTTGTTGGTTCCAGGCGTGAGGCAAAGCAATACTGTAGATAGCCAAGGAAAAGGCTACTTTGACATCCAAAGCACGAGCCACTTGAGCAATGCTGAAAACCTTGAAAGGATCGCTAAGGTTGCGAGCAGTCTCAATGGCTTCGTCCATACGACCCAACTTGATGAGGAATCGAGCGGTGTAGTGATCCAAATCCACAGCTTTAGCCAGGTTGAGAGCTTGTTCGAACTTTTTCTCTCTTTCCAAGATATTACAGCGGGCGATGGAAAGGGCTTGAGGTTCCGTATACTTGCCAATGTGGTCTCCGGCCAGTACTTGTTGCAAGTGCGTGTCGCTCCAGCCAAGCTTAGCAGCCGCCCTAGCAGCAGAGAAGGTACCTTCTTCCTCATCCGCAGATTTGTCCCAGACGAACAGCTTATCTGCCCAAGCCCTGCGCTCCTCACCAAGTTCATTGGTAGATTCAGACAAGAACACTTCCACCCAATCTTGAGCCAATTCTTGCAAAAGGTCATCGTAGCCTTCCACATTTTGCTCGCCTACTTCAGAGCCAACGGTAACATACTCCTCCGTGATTGCTTCCATCGCCTCAAGGCCATTGTTGTTATTACCTTTGACAAGAATCCAATCTTTGGCTTTCTTCATTTCGGAACGGATCAATTCGCCTTGCAGTCTATACCTGGTTGGTTTATCCTCTCCTCTGCGTCGTTTCTTATCTCCCGGTTCTTTGATCTGGAGTGGGTCGTGTAAAGTTGGTTAGCTGGCCAAACTCTCAAAAAAGAACAAAAAAAAAGTCGGCGTAAAAAGACGTTACCTTCTGGAAGGCGGCACGAATCTTTCTTCTTATCGACTTAGTATCCACATTTTGTCCAAAGTCTTCGTACTCACCACCGTGCATGCCCATGGAAGCCATGCCCATACCCATACCCATACCCATCGGCATCATGCCCATTGGGGACTGCATCATCATCATGCGGGGAGAAAAGGCGCGCATGGCGGCGGGGGTCACCTCCGTGCGGCGTGGTGAGAAATTGCTCATAGAGTGTTCGATGCGTTCAATGCCGCGAAGGATCTTTTCTTCTAGAGCAGGGTCGGCTCTCGCCAGTCGCGTTACGAGCAGCTCAAGTTGTTCATGACTAAGTACAGCCAACTTATCATCCAGCACTTAGGTTGTGGAAAAAAAAATTGTGAGAAAACAAACTAAAATCAAGAGAGAACAAAAAAAAATGGTTTGATGAGAGAGAAACCTTCTTCTTTTGGAGACTTGAAGGGAAGCTCTGGTGTTGCCGGAACGGCAGAACTGGAACCACCTTCCTCTCCATCGGTAGACGGTTTGCCATTGTCCTTCAAGCTAAGAGGCAACTCTGCAGAAAAAAGAGAATGGATTACTACATCACTACCGTCTTTTTTTTTTTTTTTTGCACAGTTGTTTTTTTTTTTCAATTACACACCTAGCCTCGGCTTCTTTGCTGGTTGATCTTGACCGTCGTTTTGCTCGGTCTCCTTTTCCTTGTCTTTCGTGGGTAGCTTATCCGCCATTGTCCCTTTGTTGCACACAGTGTGTGTGTTCTGTTGCCGCTCCCTAATGCAAAATGCAGCCCCCCTATGATTGCTGTTTGTTGCCCTTTATTTTTTTTTTGAATTCGTGAAAGTCTTCTTCGAAGCATTCTAAAAAATTATAAGAAAATTTTTCGGAGTTTGTTGCTTCCAGATCTGTCTGTTATCTTGATCGAAGAAAAATTGAGGAACGAAATTTCAGTTGGAGCTTTTCTTTAAACAAAAAAAAAAGAAAGAGATGGGAAAGGCGAAAGCGGTGGCGGCTTCTTCGGACAAACAACCTGTTGCCTCAGCAGGGGATGCCTCCTCTGCTGAGAACGCTTCCGCCAAGGAGCAAACGGCCACAACAAAGCCCAAAGTTCAAGACATTGCATTGCAGAGAGCCAAGATTGGCAAGCCGGCTTCTGGGCGCGTGTGGAAACTACGCCACAACAAAGTTCAACGGTTTGATTTTGCTCTTCTTGTTCTTCTTCTCTTCCTCATTTTTGGGTCAATCGCAGCTGATGTTGTGTTTTTGTAAGAGCCTCTCTGAGAGCGTTGCCTCCGACGCTAAAGACCACCTGGGAGGAGAAACAACAGAAGAGGCAGGAACAGAAAGAAAGAAAAGAGCGGGAACTTAGGTTGTTGCAAGAACTTGAAGAAAAGAAGAAGGTACCTATTTTCTTTTTGATGGTGGTTATTTTTTTAACTTCCCAGGACCGCACTCAACTCTCATCCCTTACACCCACCAGGCTGAAAGACAACGGGCAATACAAAAGAAAAAACAAAAATTAGAAAACGAGAGGAAGTCATCACAAGTCCAAGTGGTACGTTTCTCTCCTCTTTCTCTCTCTATGTCTCTCTCGCTCTTGTTGTTCTTTTTGTTGACTCGGGGAACTTTAGATCCGCAACACGGCCAAACTGAAGCGCATGAGCAAGAAGCAACTCCGCAACATAGAAATGCGATAAAATAAAAACACCATGTTGTTTTTATTTTCCTCTCTCTTATTTTTCGTTTCTTTGCGAATAACAACAAGCCCGACCTCTGTTGCCGCAAGAATAAACGTTCGTGTTTCCTTTGCATCTCTTCTTTGCGATGATGCTGTTTTTTGCGTGAGTGAAAAACAAGAAGCTCTCCTCGGCAGGCTCTGACTATGAACGCAATGTGATATTCAGGACGACATGGTAATAGAGCACGCAGAAACAAAAAAAATTAAGCAACAACAAGGACACGCGGTCTTGCTGTCTCGTTCGTCCAACACGGATTATCGGAACCGCCTGTTTGAGACTGACCATGGTTGGAACGTCTCTCTCTCTCTCTCTCTCTCTCTCTCTCTCCTTTTCCCTCTCGCGGAAGCTTGCTCTTCTCTTTCTCGCTCACCAAAAGCAACTAAACCTGCAGGACGAAGCAGAACAGCACCCTACCTTCAGACCAAGAGCCCTCACAAAATACCCATGGCAGCAAGAACCGGAGAAGAAAGGTTTTCTTAGCAAACAAGGTACTTCCTTTTTTTTTCCTTCCTTTGTTTTTTGCACGGTTTTGCATCTCTACCAACACCTTTGAGACTTGTTTAGGCCACATCATGAAGAACTGGAAAGTCCGCTACTTCGTGCTCAAAGGAAATGTGCTTTATTACTTCAAGTCCACTGCAGTAACGTCTCCATGCCCTCTGTTCTTTGCTTTTTCTTTGCTCCATCCTCTTTTTTTTTAATTTTGATCTTCTCTTCTTTGTTTTCCTCTTCTCGTCTTTGTTGTCTTTGTAACTCACCAGCGTGAAAAATAGGATGCAGCACCCAAAGGAGTGATCCGTCTTAGAGGAGCAAAGCTCAGCAAGACAGTACCACCCAGCATTGTAAAACCTCTTCGCTTTGGGCTGATGAGCACCACAGACAATAAGATCTTTTACCTGGAAGCATTCGATGCTATCGAATACAAAGCTTGGTACGACGCTCTCAAACAAGCCAGCCGCGTGGAGGACAATCCTCTTGTTGAGGACGCTTTAAACTCCATATTGATAGGAGAGCATCTCTTTCCTCTCGATGCTTATGATGTAGGCATGCCCTATGACATTAAACACAAAACCCACATTAGCTATGACTCCGATAAAGGTTGCTTTAAGGTGAAATATCCTACTCTTCTCTGTTCTCTTTCGCTGTTCCATGCTCTCTTTCTCCTTATCTCTCACCATGCCTGTTGTTTTATGTGCGTTATAAAGGGACTACCAGAGGCATGGAAGGAAATATTGCAAGAAAGCGGTATTTCCAAAGAAGAAATCTCCCAAAACCCACAAGACGTCCTAGATGTGTTGGACTTTTCAGAAAGCTTCACAGGCCAGATAATGGCGGGTAACTTTCCTTCCCGAACGCAAGCACTTATTCATGCGGTAATGTCTCTTCCTCGTAAAATCATCCGCTGCCTTCTTAACCCAAATACATCAAACACTTATTGACAGCACGATACAACAACTCCTCGCCTTGAACAAGAAGGAGCTCCCTCGACCACTAATGGCACAAATATTCGAGGCGCAATAGACCCTTCCCGCTTTCGGTCTCAAAGTGTTCCTCTTTCACCTCAAGAAGAATTCTCTTCTCTTCCCATTGATGATGAACAGTCTCCTTCCTCCAATCAGCGCCTTTCTTGTTCTACATCTTCCCTTCCACAAGCCACCTCAACTACTGAGGAGAACGTTGCAATAAACCAAGAAACATTCCCTCCACAACAACGCTCACAAACGACAACTGCCACTCAACAAACATCTTGTGGGGATGAAAGGGATGAAAGACAAAAGCTACAATGGAAGCGAAGACCTTCTACACTTCGAAAAAAGCCAACTAATGGCGCTAACAGACTGCGGGTAAGCTACGCTGGGGACCCTGTTGACAGGCCTGAGTCCAGAATGCTACCACCCTCTGAGATCCTCACTACCACCTTAGGTGCGCACTCTTTTGTGCTTTTCTCTCTTCTCAGGTTGGTGAAAGTTGCTAACCAAATTTTAGATGAGTTGTTGAACCCAGAAGATCCAACAGACCATTATCCAAATTGTTCTCGAAGTATTGGCAAAGGGTACTCCCCTACTCTTGTTCATTTTGAGGTCTTACTCGTGCCTTTTATCTTAGTTTGTTTTGTTGTCTTTGTTCCATCAGTGGTTTTGGAGAAGTCTTTCTTGCTACAAATAGACGGACAGGAGAAAAAGTGGCGATAAAAATCCTCCGGATAAACAGGAAAAATAAAGAGAAGCACCTGATAAGTGAGATTGGAATCATGAAAAGCTGCAACAACCCAAACATCGTACGCTTTATTGATAGCTATCGAGACGGTGAGGAGCCAAATAAAATATGGGTACGCTCCTTCACTTTCTTCCAATTCGCATGTTCTTTCTTCCTCATTTTTACTTTCTCGCTTTTTGTAAAAGGTTGTAATGGAATATTGTGATGGTGGATCGCTCTTGGAGATTGTAGAATTGTTTCAACAGGACATCCAACTAAATGAAAACCAAATGGCATTTGTAATGCGAGAGGTACCTACATGCCACTAGTGTATGTAAAATCAGCCTTTAACGTGTCAATACTCGCTCTTTGTTTCCAGTGCTTGAAAGGGCTGAGGTACATCCATGAACGCCACCGCTTACACAGAGATATCAAGAGTGCAAATGTCCTTCTCACAAGCACAGGCGAGATTAAACTCAGTACGATACATTTTCTTGCCAACTAGTTATCATATTCCTTCAATATACTTACATTTACTATTGCTCTCATCTATTTTCTGCTTTTTACAGCCGATTTTGGTTTTGCGGCTCAATTGACAGAACAAATGCAACATAGACAAACGATCCTTGGAACTGCCTATTGGATGGTAACCATCATGTTTCACTTCAGTCTTCTCCAGTCGGTGGTGTTATCAAATACTGATTTTATTTTTATTTTTTTGCAGGCACCTGAAATGATAAGAAGGCAAGCCTATGGCCCATCGATCGATATTTGGTCGTTGGGCGTCCTTTTGTTGGAGATGGCTCAGGGTCAGCCACCTTACCGTGAAATGCCACCACCAAAGGTTCTTTCTTCCGTTCGCTCTATTTCTTTCTTGTTTATCCGAAAGTTTTTGTGACATTAACTCTGAATTTATTCAGGCTCTGTTATACATAGCCACACGAGGAGTGCCTATACCAGAGGCAGTACAGCACTTCTCGCCTGCCTTTATTTCGTTCTTGTCTCTCTGTCTAACAAAGGATGAGCGTAAACGACCCACCGCAGAGCAGTTGCTTGGGGTATGCTTCTGTTCCCCGCGATGTCTTGATTTTTTTTTTGAAAAAAAAAAATGTTTCGCTGATACATACTGATCCCCAAACAATAGCACCCTTTCTTGGAGCAGGCTTGCGAACCTTCCGACATGATCGCCATCCTGGAGCAAGCGAAGAAATTTCGCCAACCCTCCGTTTGTGCTCTCTTTTGATCTGCCATGTCCTTAACAAGCCTAACGATGACGTATGTTAATTTCACGCTTGTATAAATATGGAAATAACCGCACCTACGAGATTAACCCGAAACCTTAAAATGTCCTACGAGGTCACCACCCCTCCACCAAAAAAAAAAAGTGTAGCAACGCCCTTTTGTGCCATAGAAAAAAATTGTAGTGCCCCGCACAAAAGAGAGACAAGCAAGACAGGACCGACACACCTGCGGCACACCATGGAAACAAGACGAGCAACTTTTGGGTACGCCGGCGCAACAGCCACGCCCTTCTACGGTAAATGTTGGAAGCGGTCTGAGAAGGTGTGCAAGAGGATAGCGCACAAGGACCACCGCAAGGAGTGCAGCTACCGCCTGACCACGTCGTGTTCGTTGGCGTTGCAGGCGGCCTACGAGGACACCCTCCACCAGTACTGCTTCAAAACCTGCAAGCAAAGTTGCAGGCAACTGTTTCGCAAAGAGGGCAAGGACACGTGCAAGCAAAAGTGCAAACAACACTGCCTTCAGGGATAACTCGTTCGGCTAGTAACTCTGCGCACAGTTTTTTTGTATTTTTTGTAAAAAAAAAACAAATGTAAATAGTGGCTATATATGTTCAATCGCCATCTCCAACGTCATCTCCTAAACCGTCTTCTTCATCTTCTCCTCCTCCCCCTTGTTGTGTTTCCTCGACAAGCATCATGTGTTGTTCTTCTGCTGCTGCTTCTTCTTCCTCTTCAGCCCAAACCTCTTCTTCTCCTTCAGCATAGCCAGCGGCCTCTTCTTGAGTGGTCTCTCCCGCTGTAGCACTCTCAGCTTCGTTTTCTTTGTCTTCGTGTTCTTCTTCGTGTGTAGGTGCACAGAGGTAAGACTGGACAACATCCAACAGTTCAGTTACTTGTTCAGAAGTTAACCGATCTACACAGTCCTCGACTATCTACTTAGCAAAACAAGAGGAATGGTTGTAAGATATGCTAGGAGAAGGTGGAGGTCATGAGCAGCATACCAAATGCACTTCTACTTCGGATTTGGGAGAAAGGTTTAGGACTTGGAGCATTTCAGCTTTGGTGAGATGGAAGGGACTGAGCCGCCGGACGCACTCTGCTACTTGCTCGCTCTTTTCGTCCTTGCATGCAGTGGAGCTCAGGTATCCACCCACCTTTTCAACATGTTACAGTGTTAAAAAGGGATGGCTGAAGCGAGAAAATACAGTTCAACAAGGCTTGCCTGGGCTTCTATCAGTGGCGTGATGCGAGGCCGCCGCCGTTGTTGATCAGCAGTGAAATTTTCTTTTAATAGCTCCAATAGTTCAAAATTTGATAACAATCCCGCATTTGCATCTAACCTAGCAGGTACATAACAAACGTCAACCAGGAACAAACGGGCGTAATTTGGAACGAAGGAAGAACTTACACTTGCATCTTGCAGGTTTGGTTTCTTTCTTTTTTTTTTTAGATCGATCTACATGAGGGTTAAACAAAGATCTTAATGTCAAGCTCCGTGAAGCGCTGATTGGTCGGTTATGTCGACACATAATGTTGAAATTTCGCGTTATACTTGTGCGGCAGCGGTAACAATCCTCATCCCCCCACTTTCTAATTCAGCACAAAAGCCAAGGACACCCAGGGAGAGCGCTTGCAACAAAGGGACCGGCGGAAGAAAAATATGTCTGACGGCAGGAAGTACAAGAACCTTGTCATCGACGGTAGGGGCCACCTTCTCGGAAGGCTTGCCTCCATTGTTGCCAAGCAGTTGCTTCAGGGACAGCATGTGGTATGTTTTTGATTGTTTTCCCGTAACCCCTTCCGCCACCCTACGTTGTAATCTCTTACTCTTTTCACTTTCGTAGACTGTTGTCCGCTGTGAGGAGCTTAACATCTCTGGCTCTTTCTACCGCAACAAATGTACTTTCCCTTCCTTCCTCTTTTTCTCCCCTGCTTTCTTGGAACAGAAGTTCTGAACTTTCTTTTTCTCAGTGAGGTATCTCTCTTTCTTGAGGAAGCGCTGCAATGTGAGACCCAGCCATGGACCCATCCACTTCAGGGCTCCCTCTAAAATCTTCTGGCGCACAGTGAGGGGCATGGTGCCACACAAGCTCCCCAAGGGTGCCGCTGCCCTTAAAAGATTGAGGGTATTTGAAGGTATCCCTCCTCCTTACGACAAGAAGAAGAGAATGGTGTGCCCTGCTGCTCTTCGCGTTGTTCGTCTCAGGCCCAACCGTGAGTTCACCGTTCTTGGAAGACTGTCCTCTGAAGTCGGCTGGCATCACGCTGATACCATCAAGAAGCTGGAGGAGAAGAGAAAGGTCAGGAGCAAGGCCTTCTACGAGCGCAAGAAGGCTTTGGCTCGCCTCAGAACCCAAGCCCTCCAAAACCGTTCCGAGCAGCTGCAGGAGGTGCAACAGACTCTCACTGCCAACGGACACTAAGCTGTTTCTCCCCGCGCTTCTCTTTACTTAAGCATTGCAACAATTAAAGTTGATGGTCTGGTCCCTTATTCTTTGTCTCAATTTTTGCCTCTTTCCTCAATCTCCTTTTGTTCGTATGTTCTCTCCTCTTGCTGTTCTCTTTTGTTTCTAAGTTTTGCGGAGTGCTGCCTTTTCTCTCTTTTGAGTCCCTTGCAATAAGAGTGAGATCGGGTGATGCATGACGAGAAAAGGAGAGAGGAAGGACACCAAGTCGCCACATCAGGGCTTTGGCTGGCTGATGCCGGAAGTTTGGACGAGTTTCCGTTGTTTTAGGGTATGGTCAACGCTCTTCATTATCTAATTGGTTAGCTGTTGGTCTCTCATCGCCGAAACTGGCTTTTTTCCGCAACGTAATTCTTTCCGATCGAAACTCACGGGACAGCCCGACTGTCATGAGCTTCTCCAACCGTTGCATGCCACCTTTTTTCACTTTGCCTTGCACTGCAAGCACGACCAGCAAGACCACCCGGTAGGTTCCCCTTGGTTAGTTAGTCAGCCACTCGCCTGCCCCACAACTTTTCGTTTATACTGGGGAGAAGTGTGTGTGCGTGTAAAGCGAAAAGTAACCGTTTTGCTTATTTTTATTTTTTTAATTGTTTGGTGCGTGTGCGGTCAAAGAAAAGAAGAAGGAAACCAAAAACAATTTGTTGAAAAAAAAGCAGGAAAAGGAGGAAAGAAGCACACCCCCCATCCAACTAGCTAGAAGCAAAGACCCCACCGTTATTATCGCGAGCAAGCACGCTCAGTAGCACAAGGAGCAGAGTAAAGACAAGCCAACGTACGAAAAAGAGACTGGCACAGTTCTATTTTTGTTTTGTTGGAGGAAAAAGAGGGGCAAGATGTTGTCCAAACAAGAGATGACGGGCACACGCATGACCAGGCACGCTTCCATTGATTATGGCTATCTTGGGCGTGCTGCAGCGGTAGCCTCCAGCAGTTCCCTTGTCAATGGCAGCGAGGGCGGTTTGGCAGCGATAAGGGAGAGAGCCCTAAGAAGCGGTGGAGGCGTTCACTCTTGGCGTACCAATCCTTCCTCATCTTCGTCTTCCAACCTCGCCACGCAGTCTCCCACCACTTCTTCTGCATCTTCGTACGTGACGGCTCTTTCTGGCTCTCCTCCTCTTCACGCTCAATACCAACAACACTACCCACAATCACACCTGCCGCCCTCTCCCTCCTTGCCTCCTTTGGAGAGCTTCTCCTCCCCCTCCACCTCTGCAGCTGAGGGCAGCACAATGGCTGGCTTTCCTCCATCTATTGTTTCCCATCATCACCACCAACATAATCTCGCCAGTAGCAGCAGCGGTAGCAATAATAGAAGAAACACACTGCCGCTGGCGCACAGCGACATGGAACTGGAACTTCAGATCAGACACAACATGCTTGTGGAGCAGCAACACCGGATAGCGCACCTGGAGGAGGAACTGAGTCGTGCGAGACTAGAGGCAACCTTCCCTCTTGCTATGTTACCTTTTTTTTTTCACTTTCGTTTATTAACTTCAACCTTCTCTCACTTTTACCGTGACTGTTACTACGTTCTTCTATTCTATTAGATTGACCGCCTTACAACGAAGGTAAGGCTCTTTGAAGAAGAAAAGCAACGAAGCAATAATAAAAAGGTATTCTCTCTCTCTCTCTCTCTCTCTCTCTCTCTCTCTCTCACATTAATTGTGACTCATTCAACCAAACAGGCACAAAGCAGATATTGGACACCAGAAGAACACCAACGCTTTTTGGAAGGAGTGGAAAAGTACTTGATTTTCTCTTTACTGCACTCGAATAGCACGATGTTAACCCAATGTAATGAACTCTTCTCTCTCTCTCTCTCTCTCTCACTCTCAGGTATGGACCCAAAGACGTGAAAGCCATTGCCGCACATGTCGGCACACGCAACCCAACTCAAGTAAGAACTCATGCTCAAAAATATTACTTGCGGATTGTATGTACCTCTTTTCTACTCACCCATTTTAGATATTTTGCTTTCATTCAATCTATCTCTTAAAAACGGTGGCTAATGCTATCCTTTTTTGACAATTTTAAAAGGAACGAGAGCGAAAGAGAAGAGAGGAGCGTGAGAATGGAGGTAAATGCGAAATCAATAGTGACGACGAAAATGATGTGAAAGAAGAAGAAGACGACGACGAGGAAGAGGGTGAAGGCTCTTCCGGGAACAGAACCGAGCTAACTGACGGCCAGGAAGGCTCCACAGAGATGACATCTGATATGACAGCATCAGATAATGCTGCTGACCCTAAAAAATCTGAAAAGTCTAAAAGACCACGAACCAAAAGCAGCAAGGTCTCTGCTCCTCTCCTCTTGCTGTTCTCTGCCTTTATGCTATAACTTACTCACTACGATTGTAGAAGCAGAACATTGGGGACAGCGCTTTAAAAAGAGAAGGTAATAGCTTTGTTGGCTTTGTGCTTTTTTCGAAATATTTACGTGCTCTCTCTTTATGACACCCTTTTGACTAAACCAGCTTTAGAACGGCTTAAGGATTGGACAGACACAGAATACGATCTCTTTGAACGAGGATTATCCCTTTATTCAGCAAATTCTCCTCTTACTGATGCTAACGTGCCAGCCTCTCTCTCTCTCTCTCTCTCTCTCTCTCTCTCTCTCTCTCTCTCTCTTTCGCTTTCGCTTTCGCTCCCTCGAACAGAGATATTCTCAATTCTCACCCATAAATTACTCATCGTTAATTTAAACAGTTACAAGCCGCGCTTGAAAATATTCGAACCCGTTCATTGCCACATCGTTCTTTGGATGATCTATATCGCATGTATGCCACTTCTATTCACTCTCTCTCTCTCTCTCTCTCTGTTTTAGTTGCTCATTCCTTTCCATCTTTCTTTTGAAGTTATCATATACTTGAAGAATGTAAAAACTCGTTCGACCCAAAAAACATAGCAGCTTCAAAGCGTGCCAAAAAGAAGAAAACCTCACTGTCCTCTATCGACTCCAACTTCTCATCTGTGCTATCCAGCTCACCATCCCTCCGCGCAACGATGCCCCAGAGGAGACATTCTGTACAGTACCCACCAGCACCATCCATAGGCGGCGGCAGTGGCATGATGATGGAGAGGGGCTTCGACGATGCCTCCCTTCACAGCGCCCATTACAGCCAACCCTATTATCGACCCTACTCCCCTCCACCAGCTGTGGTTGCAGCGACGGCTGGTGGAGATTTCTTTCCTGCCGAACATACCAGAGCTGCAGATGACTGGTTCAACGAGTCACATTTACCCCCCGCAAACAGCAATAATCCCTATTATGGGCGGCGGTCCTCCCTGCCCGCTAGTTTTCTCTCCTCTGCTTCCTCCCATCACGGCGGGCCGAGAGGCATGCACCAGACCTCTTGGAACCACCATCCCTCTTCTGCAGCTTCCGCCAAATCGCATTCCAATTACTCTCGTCCTGCTATCGACTATGCTTCTTCATATCTTTCATCCCGTGGTGGCGGTGCACCAGGCTATCCCTATCCGATTCGTGGCCCTTCATCTTCCTCGCAGACTCCAAACGAATTTTTCCAGCGCAATACCTCATCTCAATACTCCGTATCACCACCAACAAGTGCCTCCCAGGATGACAGTTTTTTGGGTAGCATACCTCATCGTCCCCCCGATGTCAGCTTATCTCCCCTTCAGTGCTCTCCCTCCTCTTCTTCTGGTGTTGTTGGAGTACTTACGGATGGCGAGGGAGGACAACCTGCTGCCTATTCCTTTTCCTCGTTTGAGCGGGCGATGGCAGCGCCGCAGCCCTATCGTCGCCATTCCATCGCTCACCCTCTTCGCAGTGAGCAGCAACAAAGATTGGAACAGATCCATCAACGTCATTTGGAAGCAACTGAACAACAACAAACGCCAATCAAAGAAGAGGACAGATTTCGAGCTGTGCCTTCTCAGCGTTATTCCATTGACGAGAAACCACCGCCATCACATCTCCTCCAGCAACAGCCACAATCAAATGACGCACAGCAGCAACGCACCGAAAGAAGAAATAGTATTGGTGGCGGTGGAAATGGTGGCAGTCTCTCTCTTGACAATAACGCAACACTATCAGCTTCATCTTCCCAGTAGCAGTTCTTGTGAGTATAGCATCTTCTATAAAAACAAACAAAAAAATTTAACAGAGAAAAGAGAACGAGAGAGAGAGCAAGAGAGAGGCGGATTGTTGGTCTTAGCTTCACTCAGTCAGATCAAATGAAGCGATAATCAAAGGAGTGCCTTGCCAGCACGTCTCATGCCCATGGTCGACAGAAAGAGTGGGTCGTCCTGTCTAAATGCCCCAGTAGCACCCCCTCCGCTCAACAACTCAATCCTTGGTCTTGAAGATGTTGATAACGGAGAGAACGCTTGCGTTGCCGTCATTTGCTGAGATATAGTATCTAGGACAACACCAGCACGCTTCCAGGTCCTTTTAAAAAAAGATCAAAGTGTTTAACGAAGAAAGTAATAACAAGAGAGAAAAGAGAGCAGCACGCAGATTTGTTACCTGGAAAGTATAAACCGAGTTAGGGATAAGAAACGAGAGGATAGATTGTGGTGACGATCTGGGTGGGCGAGCCAACTACCAACGACCCGTTGCAACACCACAATTGGCGGCATCACCAAGAACCTTCCAACTCTCCCTATTACTGACAACAATAGGCCATTGCCACCTTCGTTACCATTACTCCTGTTATAAAAATAAAGGAAGACAGAGATGAGTTTAAAAATGCCCCCCCCCCCCAATCTCTCTCTCTCTCTCTCTCTCTCTCCTTCTACTAACCTGTTGATGGGTTTATAGGAATGGGGATGTTGAGTAAGGAAGATGTTGGTAACTGAGTCCCATAGTCGCTTCATCATTGAAATATCAACTGCTTCCGTTGAATTGTTGATATTGTTGCTGCCATCATCTTGTTGTTTTTCGAAAGCACGAGAAAAAGAAGAAGAGCGGGTAAAAGCAAATCGCTTTAGAGGAAACGAGCGCTTACAGCCGCTCCACAGACGAATTACAAACTCATTGGGGTTGGGCAACACATCTTCCAACAACGGAGAAAGCACACTCATGCTCGCCAATAATAAATAGTGAACCACCGATAAAACCTCCACTATCATCCCAAATATGTACCTGTTTAAGTAGTGAATGAACAAAGCTAATAAGCAGAATAGAAGAAGGACAGGGGAAAGAGAGAATAAAAAGAACAAGACGTACACTGTGATGAGCTTAAACAAAAGCGGAGACGAACGAAAGAACACAGAAGCACTTTCTGCGTTGGCGTAGAGGTGGTGTAGACGTCTCAGCATGTCCGTCATGCTGCCCATTTGCAGCTCCAACGTTTCGGCGAGCACTCCTTGTAGCCCACCTTCCTGTCGCACCTCCCACAGGAATGCTCTCACTTGGGTAAACATGGAGCGCCAGTCGGTTATCATCCTCATTGTTGCCAAGATGGATTGTTTGTAGGCTTCTCTTTTGTGTTGCGCACTCTTTATCATTTTTGAAAGTTGTTACTTGTTAGTTCGGGAAAGAAACAACGACAAGGAAGAACGCCAAGAAAGAAAGAAACGACAAAGAAAGGAAGAGACAACAAGAAAGAAAGACGTGGAAAAAAACCGAGTAAGAAAGAAGAAAGAACATACGGGACTGCTGTAGAATTGAATGTTGGCGGCCTTGAGAAGGATGAGGGCATGGGTCATAAGTCGGTGAGAGGACTTCCGGCCAACAGCGAGAGCCTTTTCCATGGCATCCACTGTGGCCGTCGCCGTCGTTGCGGCCATCTTAGCCACGTTGCTTGCTGCTTGCTTCCACCGTTTTCGTTGCTCTTGTTGCAATGCAGAAAGAGAAGGACGAGGAAGCGACGGACCGCTGGCGGAGAATCGAGCAGAAGAAGGACGAGGGCTATTTCTGTGGAAGGACCACCTTCCTATCGCTGGCCGCCGTTGCCGTTGCTTTTTAAACGCCCATCGTTTGTTGTTCGTTGGAGAGGAGGAAGAGGAGGAGGTTGAAGCACCAAGCGGAGGAGGAGGGGCCTTGCCATTTGGCCGACCTGGCCGTTTTGTTGTGTGCTCCAGGCAATAATCCGAAGCACGAGAAGGCTGCGCGTTCATAGGATCCCTCTGCACTTTGGTTTGTTCCTTCCGTCCTTCCTCCCTGTCTATTCTTGTCTGCTACTTTGTTTGGTCGCATCCCTCACGACGACATGTGACCCAAGTCTACAAAAAATGGGAAGGAAAAGAGTAGCGCGCTGGGGAGAAGGGGATGCTGCTGCCATGCTTGCGTAACGCCGGAGCTGCTGCGGTGCTGCTGCTGCTGGTGGTGGTGGTGGACGTCACTTGGGCCTTTGGGACTGAAATCAGGGAGGCAACAACAACCAGACGAAGACTCTGCGGTGGTTAGAGGCAACCTACGTGGAATACGAGGAGGGCAATCCCTTGTCCCTGTTGTTGGGGGCCAGCGCCTTGGCCCCTCTCGTGGTGCTGGTGGGCATGGCCACCCACCTGATCTTTCGGAGGGAGCTCTCTGTGGCGTTTTTTATGTTGGGCCAGCTGATGGACCTGGTCCTCAACAAAGCCCTCAAGCAGCTCTACTTCAAGGAGGTTCGGCCGTCAGGCACCTTCAGGACGGACTATGGCATGCCTTCGAATCATTCTCAGTTCATGTTCTTCTTTGCTGGTTACTTTCTTTTATTGTTGTTATTCCGGTACGGTTTTCTCCCTTCTTTGCTGTTCACTTTCGTCTTCCTTCCTCCTGCTTCCGTTCTTCTGACTTGTTCGGTAATGTAATGCAGGCTAAGGTTGAAGCGACATGCCTTCTTGTGGAAGTCTATGATAGCTGGAATCCTTTTGACGGCTGCCACCACCGTTGCCTACGCCAGGTTCCTTTCTGCTTTCCACTCTATCTCTCTCTCTCTCTCTCTGTCTCTCTCTCTGTCTCTCTCCCTCTCTCTTTCTCTCTTTTCTTGCTTTTCCTTGGCTCATTCCTTTCATCCTTTCCACAACAAAAAAAAGAGTCCATTTTGGACATCATACAGAGCGACAGGTGATATACGGAGGTTGGATAGGTCTTCTATCGGCAGGACTGTGGTTTGCGTTGACGGAGGTGCTGATGAGAGGGGCAGGATTGCATGCATGGATGGAGGCATGGCCGCTGTGTCGCTACTTTTGCATAAAGGACTCCTCAGCGGTGGAGGATGCACTGTGGTTGGAGTACCAGGCCAATCGTTGGGCTCGAGGTCTTCCTGTGGATCCCTCTGTACGATCCTCGTTTCCTCCTTCAAGACGCCATTGACACAACAAGAGTGTCAAGGAGAAAAAAAGGCACAAAACTAGGAAAGAGTAAAAGAAAAGGCCTTTGTTGCTACCACCCCACCCCCCCACCCAAAACCTTCTCCTCACGGCAAAGTACCACAAGCGGACGGACGTGGCTTGCTGAGGCACAAGGCTGCGGTTCGACGCTTATCCCCTGCCATCTTTTTTTTCCTTTGCTGGTCGCGTAACTGCGGTTCGACGCTTACCCCCTGCCACCTTTTTTTTTCCTGACGACCAGCAAAGAAAGAAAGAAGAAAGAACAAGAAGAAGAACCGCCAGGAGCCGCACAACACGCTCTGTTTTTATTTATTGTTTTTGTTTTTTAAAAATGAGGAAACTTCAACCACATGAACAAAAGCTGTTGAAGAAGGTCAATCTCTTCGATTGGAAGCGAGAGCAGAATGTCCGGGAGATCAAAATCCTTCGCCGCTACCACATCCAAAAGAGAGAAGACTATGCCAAGTACACTGCAGCGCTATTCTTTCCTGCATAGACTTGTTTAACAGAAAGAGATTAACGTTGGCTAATCCATGCAGGTACAACAAACTTTGTGGAGAGATCACAAAAATAGCGACAAAACTTTCGGCATTGGACTCGCAAGACCCTTTTCGTGTGCAGATGACGGAGCAGCTGCTGGCCAAACTCTACGCCATGGGCCTCATCAACAGCGAAAAGAGCTTGATGAAATGCAAACAGATCACAGCGTCCGCTTTTTGCAGGTTTCTCATTATTATTTTTTTTGAGGAATTCTCCCTTCTGCTTCTTCTCCATGTCATCATCTCATTTGAAAAAAAAAATAGACGAAGGCTTCCGGTGGTGTTAGTTCGTTTGAAGATGGCAGAAACGTTGAAACAAGCAGTAACATATGTGGAGCAAGGCCGTATCCTTTTCAACTGCTTCATTTCCTTTCTTTTTCTCCTCTTTCTCTTTCCTCTTTCCTCTTTCCTCTTTCCTCTTTCCTCTTTCCTCTTTCCTCTTTCCTCTTTCCTCTTTCCTCTTTCCTCTTTCCTCTTTCCTCTTTCCTCTTTCTCTTCCCATTTGTCTCTCTCGATACCGAACCTGAGTGACCTTAACTTGAACAAAGACGTTCGTGTGGGACCTAACGTTGTGACGGATCCTGCATTCATGGTTACACGGTATGTCCTGCTCTGCTCTCTGCTCTCTGCTCTCACTAATCAGCTACTTAAACGAATGAATGAGCAGGGCAATGGAAGACTTTGTAACGTGGGTGGACACTTCGAAGATCAAGGAGAAAGTTCTCAAGTACAACGACGTTTTGGACGATTACGTCCTGTTGGGCAACTAAACGCATTCCTTTTATTTAATTTTCTTTCAAACATGAAAGCAATTCCTCTCCTCTGGAAAACACCTTCTCTCTCTCTCTCTCTCTCTCTCTCTCTCTCTCTCTCTCTCTGCCTCCTCTCCTTTAGAGAAGCAAGGTTAGGGTTCAGGGCTTGGTTTCGTTGTGGCTGAGCAAGACCGAATTTTTATTGTGTGTTTTTTCATTTTTGTAACCAAGAAGAGAAGAAGGGAAAGAAGAGAAGTCTGCTGTAATGGAAGTATGTCTTTTATGCTGCCCTGCGTTCTGCTTCGTTTTTTAACTGTTGCGACTAAGAGTTCTTTTCCCTCTACAAACATTTCTTTAATATATTAGGAGCTGCGTGCCTTGAAACAGGAATTGCTTGCCATCCAATCCCAACTTGCGTTGGTGAAGGAGACTGCTGCCATCCGCCGTGAGTTTGAGTCCATCGGCCAGGAACTCGCCAACGTCAAATCGGGCAAAACAACTGGTAGCAGCAGTGGTGCTTCCTCTTCTTCTGGAAAGTCGGAGGAGCAGAGGCAATTGGAGGAGACTATTGCCAAAGTGAAGGCCAACGACCCCTCCCTCACCGAAGTCAGCTTTGTGTCGCTGCAGGCTGCCACCTCCGAGCTGGCCAATGAGTTTGCGGAGGCTCTCCTCAACAACACCCATGTCACCTCTGTAACCTTTGTACGTTATTGCTGTTGTCGCCTCTTTTGTTTTTTTTTGTTCAGCATTGTTTGTTAACTGATGGATAGGTGAATATGAAAGTGTCGAACGAAGGCGCACGCAAGTTTGCTGAAGTTCTGGGCAGGAACAAGACCCTTAAAACGTTGAACCTGGAGACCAACCTGTTGGGCGGAGAAGGCATCACCGCCATCGCAAATGCCTTGGCTGACAATACCACCCTGGAAGAACTCAAGTTGGCTAACCAGGTTTCGTCTCTTCTTCCTCCTCTTCTGTTATGTTTCTCTCTGCTCCATTGACAATTCGTATTTGTTGCAACAGAGGAACATTGCCGGCAATGCGGCCGAACGCGAGCTAGCCAAAGCCTTTGAAACCAACAAGACCTTGCAAAAGTTAAACATCCCCATCCAGGACGCTTCTTCCCGTAACGCCATCGACCGTGCCATCACCCGCAACAAGGAATTGGGTACGCTTTCCTCCTCCTCCTCCTCCTCCTCCTCCTCCTCCTCCTCCTCCTCCTCCTCCTCCTCCTCCTCCTCCTCCTCCTCCTCCTCCTCCCCTCCTCCTCCTCCTCCTCCTCCTCCTCCTCCTCCTCCTCCTCCTCCTCCTCCTCCTCCTCCTCCTCCTCCTCCTCCTCCTCCTCCTCCTCCTCCTCCTCCTCCTCCTCCTCCTCCTCCTCCTCCTCCTCACTTGCTTCTAACCCTTTTTCTCTCTGCACTCTTCGCGCCCTTCTCTCTCTCTCTCTCTCTCTCTCCCTCTCTCTCCCAGCGCGACAAGCAAGACGCAAGTAGCGCGATGGACCCTCAATCATAAGTCGGCATAAAAACTGTACTGCGTAATTCCCAACGTATCCATAGTGTCCGCATAAAATAAAATCATAAAACAAAAAAGAAAGGGAGATGAGGAACACGGGGGGAGGTTTGTTGCGGGCGGGGTTCTCCGTGAAACCCCTGCACAGGTGTTGGACGACACTGCCGTGCGTTGGAAATGTAGCATGTGGAGTACGCAGCTTCACAACACCACTCACAGCGGATCCCGCAATCACTGACAAGCCAACAACGTACTCCACCACTCTCATCCCAAATGCCTTCAATGATGGCAGCCTGCTCTTCCTTCACAAGCTGGAGCCTATGTCAGCGCCACGATACCCAACGCCCTACACTCAACTCACAGAAGCCCAAAAGGAGGAAATCCGAAGCCTCCGCAACTCAGATCCGGACAAGTGGACACGAAACGTGCTGGCTAAGAAGTTCAATGTCCCCATCTGGTACGTCTCTCGTCTGGCCCCTTGTCCTCCGGAGCGGATCAGCAGATTGCAACAAGCCAAAGAAGAGGCCTTGGGACTAAAGCGCGTGGGCCTGGAACCTCCCAGCACTCGCCGAAGGGGCGCTCGTGGAGAGCCTACCGTGCGGCGCGAACAACAAAACCGAGAGAAGCTGCGAAGGATCGTGGCGGAGGCTGGTGGCCTGGAACGCTACACCAAGGACCACTCCGTGCCCAAGCCTGACAAGCTGGTGAGAGAAGCCAAGGCCCACTCCAGGCTTAGGGAGATCAACGCTATGCATAAGGGCATGGGCAAGACGAAGAAGTTCCGCGACTTTACAGACGAGGACATGAAGGAGTTGGAGGGAATGGACCCCAAGGTGCAGGCCCAGCTCAAGGAACTCATCAAGAAGGCCAAGGAAAAGGAACCGGAGGACTGGTCCAAAGACACCTTTTACTTGGACGCAGAAATGCCCGGTTGGGAGGTTGTGCCTGGCAAAAAGGGCAAGTAGTATTTATCCTAACAATAATAATTGCAAAAGAAGAAGAACACAATCGTCATGCATGCTCGTCGGCCCTTGCCTCTCTCTCTCTCTTTTTTTTTTTGTTGGCACCTTCCACTGGAATACCCTTCTTTCCTCAGTGCAGCAAAAAGAATTGGAGGAGGCCGGCATCGATCCGGCTACCTCTCGCATGCTAAGCGAGCGCTCTACCATCTGAGCTACACCCCCATCTCAATGATGTTTGTCCTGGGAGATTGAACCTAACTGGGAACCAAACCTGGGCACAACAGGTCATGTAAGAAGGAAAAAAAGAACAACGCAAGCCAAACAGAAAAACGGAACGGAATGGAAGAAGCTGCCTGCAGGAAGGAGGCTGGTCGTGCAGCCGCTAAGAAGCTGTACCTCATACGGCACGCGGAAAGCGAACACAACCTCTTCAGTGCCCTTCCGGGGAACGCAAAGGTGGACCCTTACCTCTGGGATTGTAACGTTACGGAAAAGGGCCGCCAACAGATCGAACAGTTGCAGGAACGTGTGAAGGTGCTCAGTTGAAACAGCAGTGTTTATTGTTTTGCTCGGGCATATCTCTTAGCACCTTTCCACGGTTTTTTTCTTACCAAAAGGATATCGAGGTGGACCTGATCGTTTGCTCTCCGCTAACCAGAGCCCTTCAAACTTGTCTCGGAGGTTTTGCCGGTCGCAACCAAACCGTTGTGGTGACCGACCTGTGCAGAGAGCGGTTGGAGAATGCCTGCGACTTTGGCCGTCTGGCAAAGGAGCTAGTGGAAGACTTTCCTACCGTAGACTTCTCGGCTTTGCCTTCCGGCATTTGGTGGTACATTCCTGAGGAGCTTTGTACGTTGTTACTTCTTTCTTTTTGGTTCATTCCTTTCTTTCTTCTTTCCGTTGCATCTCATCTCATTGGTCGATGTCTTCTCAGCTGCGCAGATAACAGAAGAAAACTACAAAGAGCTGTTCAGAGAGCATCGTTGGAAAGAACCCCTTGCAGAGATGGCCGAGCGCATTGAGGCTTTCAAGCGGTGGCTTCTCGCCCGAGAGGAACAGACCATCGCCGTTGTCTCCCACTCCACTTTTCTGAGAGACATGATGGGAGCTCCCTCCAAGATGCCCAACTGCGATGTCCAAGTCATGGAGCTCTAGCTCTTGATTGTTTTGCATGGTTTGATGAGTAAGAACTTGCGTTCTTTTCTTTCTTTTTTGTTTTCATGCTTCGCTTGCTTGCTGCCGTTTTGATCACTCTCTCTTGTGTGACCCCTGTCCATGGCAACCATACTTCTCCACATCTGAATTCTACCGCCGCTTTCTTATCTTCTTCCGTTGCTACGACGAGGGGCTGGTGTGGTGGTTGGCTGTGGCCTGGTGCATGAGTAGCTCGTTCTCTTCTCCTCCTTCTGCTTCGTTTGTTTTTAAAAAATAAAAACAAACATTTAAAAAAAAAGGGTGCAATAAGAGCACAAAGAGAGGTCTCACTGGAACAGCTGCTATACAGTGCAGACATGTTACTGCTGTGGGGGTGGGTGATGATGATAGGCGGCCTATTGCTGTGCAGTTGGTCGATGGTGCGTAACGGAGCAGCCTCGTTGTTGTTTGTTGGGACAGGCCTAACCACTTACCCATGCAAGCTGCTCATCAAACAAAGGCACGCCAAGTTTTATCGAGTAGCTGTAGCGGAGGAGGGGCACGGCTCTTTAAAGCCTAAGAAGAGAGGGGCCAGTAAGGCTTTGTTGGGTGGGCCCCCGCCGCTTCCTCTGTTGGGTAACGTTGGTCTAGTGTTCTCCCATGGCGGCCCTTCATTCATGCACTGCCTCTTCCACCAAGTGGCACAGGCTTATGGAGGTTTGCAGCAACAACAAAGCTCTCTGAACTAATCCATTGAGAAGAGCTAATGATGGTATTGGCTCTCCTTTGCTTTGGACGTGGCTAGGCATGTTCTTGGTTTGGTTGGGCGTGAAACCTTTTGTTGTCGTTAACGAACCTGAGTTGGTGAAGCAGATCTTCATGCCAAAGCACTTTAAGACCTTCAAGAAAGGCATGTTTTCGGAGATAATGAGGCCTCTACTGGGCGATGGGCTTCTGTTGAGCGAAGGTATCTCTCTTCACTCCTCAGTCCTTTATCTCTTCCCGTTCTCTGCTTCTCTCGTTCTATGCTTCACTCTTCTCTATTCTCCTATCTTCTCTTCTTGCTGCAATCCCTCTGTTGCGGTTCAGGCTCTGTTCTTTTCTCCTTTTTAACCGACGTCGTACGAGCTGATGAATCTTGTCGTTTGCCTTTTGAAAGCGTCTTTGGGAAGGAAGACAGGTGAAAGGAAAGTATCTCCAGAAGGGGACCTGCAAAAAGATGCAACGAAGCTGCATTTCTCGCAGTATTACAGCTACCTCCTCGAAGATGGCATCTTCCCCCTTCTCTTCCTTCACAGCGCCAAAGTGCTCGCCGAATGCCATGATACCAATGTTGTCCAAAGTTAGCCTGCTAAACTCAATGCTCAGTTCTGTCAGATGTCGAACGAGCAATAAGAAAGCTTTGAATTGTGGCTAACAAGGAATTGCTGAAAAGGCACCTTTCGCTTCCACGCCTTCTTTGGTGGCTTGCTGTTCCCATCCCTCCAACGCATCATTTATTCTTTGGGCCAGCGCTTCAAATGTTCGACAGTAGTAAGATGGTTGAAAAGCAGGAGCGGCCAACTTGTGATGCGCCTGCCAAAGTTTGCCTGCATAGAAAAGTGGTTGTTGGGCAGAGAGAAAGAGGGAACCGCAGCCTATCAAAGAGCGAGAACGGTGGTTACCTGTTGGACGCCCTTATAACCGCACAAGAGGAGCACGGTTTCACTGACAAAGAAGTGGAGGATGAGATGATAACCACCATAATGGGTGGCCACGAGACCACCTCCTCCCTCCTCTCCTTTACCGCTCATCTTCTGGCGACCCATCCTCATGTCCAAGAAAAAGTACACCAGGAGTTGGTGGATGTAATGGCCCACGAACAGGACGCCACAGGACATCACAGCCTCTCTTTTGAAAGTTTGGACAAGCTAAAATATCTCGGCCAAGTCATCAAAGAAGCTCTTCGTCTGTTCCCGAGGTACGTTTATGATATCTTGTTCATCAGGCGCTCATGTTGCATACGCAGTGCGCCAGTGCTGAACAGGGTAGTTTCAACAAAGGAGGGTGTGACAATTGGTGGCTACAATCTGCCATCAGGAACTCAAGTGTTGGTGTGCCCATGGTCTCTGCACCGAAGCCAAGCTCATTGGCCAGAGCCAGACAACTTTGTGCCAGAGAGATGGGCAGACGATAAGTCTCCGCTGCATCCCTTTGCTTACCTACCTTTCAGCGCAGGCCTACGACGGTGCTTGGGCGCCTCTTTCGCCATGATGGAAGCTAAACTGGTTATTGCAATGCTGGTGGCTCGCTTCGAGTTGCAGCCACCCGATGAAAAAGCAAACTCAGTAATCCCAGAGATGGCTATCACGTTACGAGCAAAACATGGGGTGCGTTGTACTCTTCGGAAGAGGTAAGGTGAGACAAATAAGTGTTGGTGTAACGACAATTGAAATAGATAAAGATTGCAAAAACAAATACAAAGGGTTTAGGCTTGGTGCAAACAACGTTATTTGGGGTGCAAGGAAGTAAGGGAGCTGTCACAGCAACCTACTTTCACGTTGTTGGAGAAAAGAAAAACCAATTGGTTTAATCAGACTCATCAGCGCCGCTAAAGGGAAGCAATGGGTCGTATTCCACAGAAGAGTGAGCCTCAGCCTCCTCCTCCTGTTGGGGCTTGCGCAGGATGGTCAGCACTAGAGGAAGCCTCTCCGAGAGTGTCAACAGCATGAAAGCAAGACAGCACAGGAAGGCGTTGGCAGCGCTGAGGAAGAAGTTGAAGTCGGGGTAGAGAGCAGAACCGGCAAGTCCAGTGGGCATGTAGTTGCTGTCCCAGATGTAGGCCTCTCTATTGAGGTTGTATCTCTTCATGAAGTGGCCATAAAAGATGAAGCCAGACACCAACACAGTACTAAATGGGTTTTGTTAAAAGCGTGGGATGGATGCAGTTGAGAAAAGAAAGGAAGAAGAAAGGAAAAAGAAAAGGAGGGGGGTGGGTACCAGGCCATCAAGGCAAAAATGCCGCTAAGTTGGGTGAGCTTGCACTTGTAGCCGTTGGGATAGACCTTGGCCAGAGCAAGGACCAAAGCAGCGGTGATGATGATGCTGGCCGAGAGCTGGGAGGAGAGGGCAGCCATACCAGCATACTTGAGGTCCTTGTGGTAGTAGAGGGTCTTGCGGCCACGAAGGGTGTGGCAGTGACCCTGCTTCCAGCCAAGCACGCAGCGGTGGGGGAATTGGGGCTTGGGAGGCGCGGCAGGAAGCACCGTTTGGGAGATAATGATGAGCAAGGTGGTTTGATCCTCCTCTGAAGGGACGTCATTCTCTTCGGCGGTGTTGCCGCCACAGTGGGCAAAGTCCTCCTCATCTTCGGGCTCGGGGTCAGAGGCAGGAGGCAACTCCTCAGGAGGGGGCAAGAGGTCGACCGGGGGAAGAGGCTCCTCTATGATCCATCCCTCCAAGAAAGGTGTGTCCTCCTCCCCTTCCATTTGTTGTTGTTGCTCTGTTGTTTCTTGCTCCTCCACTTGAAGAATGGAACGTCCAAGATGTCCTCCCAAGTGGTGATAGCTGTGGTGGCCGTGGCGAGGGCCATGGTGGCCGTGATGGTGGCCAGGGTAGGAGGGATCGACAGAGGAGGGGGAGGGGGAGGAGGAAGGGGGTTGAACGTCCTCAAAGGTAGCGATGCTCCAGCCTTGGTTGGCAGAGAACAGTCCTATTACGGAGAACGCCAAGGCGAAGGCCAGGATGAAGACGGCGCACAAGGGCAGCACGTGCACATAGGAGTGGCTATATTGCCCCTCCTGTTGTGGAAAGAGGTTCTGTTGCTCCTCCTCCGCCTCATACAAGTCCTTCTGCTTTTTTACCTGCAACTCCAGCTTACTCACATTCACCATTTTTTTCTCTCTCTACACAAAAAAAAATATTACAAAAAAAAAAAATATACAAAGGTGTGGTCAATCAAGCTCTCTCTCTTCTTCCTTCCGGTTGGGCTGGGGTTTGGAGTAGATGAAGCAAAAAAGGTGGGTTGTTGGCGCAAGAGGACGGCAATTTGGCGAAACAGCATGACGTAATGCGGATGAAGAAACCCTCGACTCGGGGAATAGCCAGCCAATAGGATTTTTAAAGTCATTTATAAGAAATGAATTATGCCGACCAGGAAAAAAATAAAGGAAATCTCGAATCTCGCTTCTCTCTCTCCTTCATTCTCTCTTCTTCTGGTCGTCGCCATCGATAATCTCCGCATCGGAAACTTGTCTCACTTGCAGCGTGCGCAGCCGGTTGAGAGCCGCCGCTATTTCAAAGGTTCTAGGTCGACTGTAGTTCCCCATCCGCCTCCTCATGTCCAGAACATCCAATCCATCCGCCGAGTCAAATGCGCGCGCCAATCCCTCCACCAATTCTTTCAGGGTGGCCCATGACGCAGCAGACGAAGAAGAGGAAGATGTTGGTGTTGAGCTACGTTGATAGTAAAAGTTGCGAAGAGCATCGGCGATGGCTCTGGTTTGGCTCTTTTCCACGATTTGTTCCACGGCGGAGAGGTCGAGCTCCACCTCTCCAAAGAGGATGGTGGAGAGTGAGGCCACTTTTACTTTGTCTTGCCCTCCTTTCAATGCTTCTCCTATGCTGCTTAAAATGGGCGCTCGCGCGGTTATACTGCCAAAATGCAATCCTTTGTTTTGTTTGATAAGATTAGGTATAGGGACATAAAAGATAGAAACTGCACCTCCTTCTTCTTCTCTGTTTGTTCGAACGGTAGCTGCTATTTCTTTGGCTCTGGCTGTGGCATCAACTGGCACATATGATTCCATCATAATAACATTATCTGCCACGTCAAAGTAATCTTTGTGCGGAATCGAACAGGTGCATGTTATAGTAGGTATATGAAGCAAAAGAACGGAAGGTTGAAAAGGTACCTCCTGAGCCGCCAATTACTAATACGCTTGATACTCCATAGTCTTCATACAACGATCGAATCTTGAGATAGAAGAATGAGAACAAAGACAGAGAGAGGAGAGGTAGAGAGAAAGAGGAAACCTTGTAGATGAAAGGAGTAATGGGTTCTTTCTCTTTAGAGACCAGCATTTGCATACGGTGATCACGTATCATGAAGTTGGTGGCGGAACTGTCTTCATCCACAAGCAACACTTTTGCTCCAACCTTAATACTTTGGATAAATTATCGCTCAAAAGAATATAGGAAACAGGAACGATAACCTTACCTCTAATGCTTCCATGATGTTAGCAGCTTGAGAAGTGCTTCCGCTGGCGTCTTTGCTACAAAAGGCCTCAGTGGATTTACCACCTGGTAGATTGTTGATGAAAGGAGAGATGTCGACCTTCTCTATGTTTCTGCCATCTTCTGACCTTATTTTGACGCTGCTCTCCACACTTGCAACTAGTTCCCGTCCATCCCCAACAACGTGATTGTAAACTCCTACTTCAAGTGCATTCAACAGAGTTGTTTTACTATATTGTTGGGGGCCAAAAAAGTATGGCGTTAACAAAGAAAGAGAAGTGAAAGGAATGAATGAAGCATACCCATGAAAGCCTCCGCCAACAATGAGAGTGATACCCTTTGGAATGCCCATCCCTATAACTTTGCCTGCGTTTGGGAGCGTCAACGTTCTTTCAAGAGCTTGTGGGGATTTGAAAGGTACTGGCGAATCCTAGAGAAGGAATCAGAAGAGAAGAGAAATAGAGAAAAGTTAGCAACTATTTAAACGAAGTTATCTTGCTCAAAAACTTAATGCCTGTCAACCGAGTACCTGGGAAGACATGGGAAGGTCAGAAGCACCAGAGGCTCGAGGCAAGATGGCTCCGTTTCGAACGAAGCAGATCAATCCTTCTTTGTCCAACATGTTACGCAGCGCATCTTGATCCTCCGCACATAACACGTGTTCCTGCAGAGCCTTGGCATCCATCTTATCGTAGAACAGGGTGTTGCGTACGATGGAAGGCACCTTTTCGCAGAGTATGGTAGCTGCCCATTCCCCTAAAACCGACCTTCCCCGTGCTATTGTTTGAGTCAGTAAATGCCGTCTCTCTCTCTCTCTCTCTCTCTCTCTCTCTCTCGCTCCCTCCTTTGTGAATTTGTAATGATAAGTACCAGGGAGAGCGACGTTGAACCTGGCCTCGATGCCAAAGTCAGAAATGATGACAGAGGTACGTTGCAGTACGTGTTGGCTGGGCTTATCGATGGTTACCTCCCCTCCTTTGGGGCTGCCCCATCCTGCACCTTCCGTTCTTACATCCAGGTTATGCTGTCGCACATAGTTGTAGAAACAGCGAGTCAACCAATCCGCTGTTGCTGTTGCCCTAAAGTTGTTTAAGTAAGCAAAGAGAGAGAGAGAGAGAGAGAGAGAGAGAGAGAGAGATATCTTGAAGAACAAGAAGCAGAAGGGAATGAACCTGATAGGAGAGGAGTAATGGTCGAGAGGAAACTTAGCTTGTTGATGGGAGACGCGAACCCTAAAGTTTGAAGGTGGAGCGAAAGGATCTGACTATTTCAATTGTGAGTTACAGTCTGGTACCAACGAAGTGAAAGTGAGAGTGAGAGTAAGAGTAAAAGTGAGAGTGAAGAGCAACAAACTTGAGTGTGGTCCACAAATAGAGTGAAAAACGAAAAGTCGTAAGAGCCTTCAATGCTGCGATAGGCAGCATAACCACTACCGTCGATCCGTCGCAGTGCGTTCTGCAAGTCTCTATCATTTCCTTTTGTTATTTTTTTTGCTTTTTACATCAGTCCTCATCTCTCTTCCAGTGCGCGGCTCGAACATACCATTTGATCGCTGCCCGCCAGAAGCCGAAGCAGAAGGACTACTTGCAGAAGCAGGAGAGGGTTCATATTCACTCTCTTCCATGGAGACGGGGCGACCACGTTTGTTCTTGGAGCCATACTTTTCTTTGTAGTAGCTCCCTCTTCCACCTCCACCCCCTCCGCCACGACCTCTCCCTCCTGTTCCGCCGCCATGATAGTTTCTTCCTCTACCTCCTTCCATTGTTCAGAAGAAAGAGAAGGAGAACAAGATTAACATGAAATAGATTAACATGCACGTACTCGCAAACGGGGGAAAGCATAGAGAGCGTACGTCCTCCACCGCCTCCGTGCATGATTGTTTGTGAAGCTAAACCCAAGAGTCCTGTTCGTTGTGTTGGATGGAGTAATGGAGCTGGTCCAATGAGCCCGAGTGACGGAGTGCACGTTCGGAAGCGTGGTCGAAGAGCGGTGTTCATGCAAAACAAAAGTTTGTCTTTTGTGTACCTCCAAATCGCAATTTATTGGATGACGTCATTTGCCCACAGGTAAATGGCCTAGTATTGCTGACGTAAGCCCAATAATTGGGAACACAAACAGCACCAAAAGCCTACAAAAAACTGTCCAATAACATTGCTATCCCTTGCTGGACGCTGTAGCCCCCTCCAACCAGTGATGAATGCGCTGAATGGTCTGCAGTCCGCCTGCCTTGATGCCAATGAACCGGTCGAGACGCTCTTCGGGCAAGAACCCTGAGCCAATATGATCCATGTTCACACGGATGAGAGTGCACGCGCCATGTGGCAGCGAAGCCACCCATTGTTCACTACTCCATCTTACTGTTGGTACCTATCAAATAGTGAAGAAGAAAAAAAAGAGAGGAATAAGCCAAATCACCAAAAGCAGAGGTCATAGAGAGGAGAAATATGTACATTTGTTCCAGCCCCTATTTCGAGGAGGACTAGTGAGGCGTCAGGGTATTGGTCGAGGTAGGTACGGATGGCCTCAGACCATGCGTCCCAGTATTCTGTTTGAGGATCATCCTCCACCCATTTACCGTCCCCAAACATCAATACCCTGTATAAGCAAACTAATTAATGATAAAAGTAACGAGAAACAATAACCACAAGGCGAAACAAGGCAGTACCCAGGTCGGGCCAGAGCACCACAATTCCTGCAGCGAGGATGATTGCTTGCAAAGCTTGCCTCGTGATGAGGACGGGAGGGAGAAATCTCACCAACATCAGCATCGCCGTCCTGTGATAGTGTGACGGTGGCCGATGCACGCATTGTAGTCTCGTCGACATGTATCTTGTAGCCTGGTGGAGCTTTCCATAAATCTCTAGTGCATTGATTCTTGCATTGCCACACCTCTGTATTTCTGTACGTGTTTTTTTTTTTGTTTAAATTGTTGTTTTTAAAGATGGTTGAAGAGCAAAGACGAATTATCAGAACATAACCAAAAATATACCAGAACATAAAAATAAGAAAGCGAAGAAGGTACCCATGAATTTGGATGACCTCATGGTAAGCAAAGCCAGCTTTCATGCCGTGAGCATCCACGTTGGAAGTGAAGAAATAAAAGGGACCAGGAAGCGGCATGATGTCTTGCGATAATTCCTCAGCAAGCTCGCTGGTGCGAAGACCTATGTTCAGCTTTTTCAAACTTTTCACCAAAGCGTCTTCCTCGGTTTCTACATTCTCTTTCAGGTTAGCGTTCCTGTTCTCCTCGTTGACTTTCTCCTTCTCCTTTTCCGCCTCTACTTCATTTTTCTCTTCTATAATTTCCTTTTGCTTCTGGCCATTGTCTTCCCTTTTGCTCTGTTGTAGCTTTCTCTTTCGCAAAACGTTTTGCAAGCGAGGATAGATGATCAAGTTGTGGCCTTCTCTTTCAATGACGTTCTCTTGCAATTGTCTTAAAGCCTGAGTCAACTGCGGTTTTGCTGCCTCCGAGAAGTACTTCTCCTTCCATTGGTACAGCAGGTGATAGCCTTCATGTGGTTCTGTATCCCTGTAATCGTTGAAGCACTTGCCCCAAAATCCAAAAAACAGTTCGGGATCGTCCTTCAACCTTTTGCACCAACCAAAAAGAGATGAGCAGCGAGGGAGAGGAAGAGAGAGAGAGAGAGAGAGAGAGAGAGAGAGAGAGAGAGAGAGAGGAGAGGGATCAGAGAGCTGTAAGGAGGGAGAATAGAATAGAGACAGAGAAGCAAGAAGACGCCAGACCAGCAAGGGTTACATAGATCAGCATAAGTTAAACGTTGCTTGTTGTAGGCTTCCACATTAGCAATATCTCTGTACTGCAAAGAAAGAGCGGGTTATGGATGTAGACAAAAAGGAGAAGAGAGACAGTAATCGGCGTACCACTGGCAAGCCAGAATCAGCAGACATTCCTGCTCCAGTGAGCACCAACACTAAAAGTGAATATGGTTAAATAGTTGTGATGGCTGAATACCCTAAGGGCACAGGAAAAGAGAGGTCGCACTGATGTCGGCGGAGCGGATGGCTTCCGCAGCACGCTGGCACTTGGCGTCAAAGTCCTCAGGTAGGTTAGTGAAGCTTGCCATTTGGTTCACTCAGTGATGAAGTAGTACTAGTTATCGATGCTTTTGTTGTTTACATAAGTTGGGAGGGGAGGGTTCACCGAAGAAAGGGGATCAATGAATAGCCGAGAGGGTTAAAAATAAACTAAAAAGCACCCTTTCGCCACCACAGCGCGTGACAAGCATCACCTCCACAAATAGGAGCTTTCTTCAGAAATAGAAATCCTTGACAACGGCCTTCTTCTTTGCTTTCCTTCCTTCGCCCTTTGGCGGCAACTTCGCGGAAGGAAAGCGGATAGGAGAGAGGACGTGAGAGTAGTAATCACCAGGTCGTCGCGAGGTGTAAACACAAGGAAACAAAGAACAGACACACAACAAAACGCAACCACTTTGCAATGGGTAAGTTCCAACCTCTCCTATAGGATCTTCGTTTTGTGATTTGTGCATCGTTTGTCTCATCCAGTGCTGGTGCTCATCATTTAGCTAGAAAGAGGTTCGAATCTGGAGATTGGTTGGGGTACTTCACCTCAGAGGGCAGACGGAAGGAGGTGCAGATGCAGTTGCAGTTCAAGTCGGACAACACAGTGGAAGGAACAGGTCAAGACGACTTTGGCTTCTTCCGTTTGAGCGGCGTCTACCAGCCCACTCCTCCCTACAAGGCCTCCTTCTCCCGCACCGCCATGGAGGGCGGGGAGGCAACCATGAACTTTGAGGGCTTTCGAGAGAGCGAAGCTGGTGGCGTGTTTGGAACGTGGAAGGGGTCCATGGGCAACGGCGACTTTCATTTCAAGCCAGCCAAAGCCGATCCAGGTTAGGCCTTTTTTGATTTTTTTTTCAACGTTAAAATGTGTTGATGTTGAATCAAAAAAAGTTGTGGCGAAGCGTATGAAAGAGGCGGCAAGAAAGACACAAATAGAGACACTTACAGCGATGGGATTTCCTGAATACCTCTGCGAGCTGGCGCTGGATGAATGCAAGAATGATCTCAATGCTTCCATCGAATGGATCAGCAAACAAATAGAAGGAGCTGGTGGTGGCGGTGGAGAAGGACTAGGTATCAACACAGCAATAGGAGATTCCACAGTTGGAGCAACTGAAGCTTCCAGCGATGCTCTGCAGCAACTGAAAGATATGGGCTTTTCTCAAGAACAAGCCTCCTACGCCCTTGAACAAACCGTTAGCATTCTCACTCTCTCTCTCTCTCTCTCTCTCTCTCTCTCTCTCTCTCTCGCTGACTCTCTCTTCTCTTCATCGTTCTCTTCTCTCCATTTTTCTCTTCTCTTCATCGTTCTCTTCTCTTCTCTCTTCACACAAGCTCACCAGCAATCGCTTACTAGGGAAATGATGTGGCAGCTGCCATCGAGCTTTTGTTTTCTCAGGGAGGCTAAGAAAGCAGTTGCTAGAGACAACAGCCAACTCGACCAACGAGGCTGGAGCGATGGTGTTTGCTTCGCACGTGTCAGCAAGAGAAAGTTTTCTCTTTTTTTCTCCCTCCGACGACCCATGAATGTTGCCTTCTTCTTCCAAAGCCTTTCCACACCACCACTCTACTGTCCAGAGAGGTTTTTTTTTTTTCAAACAGTCAAAACGAAAAGGATCGCCACCATTCCAACCCCCCTTAGTGTCACAACACCGCCACCTCCTTTCCCCCCACCCCTTTCGCTACGCTTTTTTTTTTTAAAAAGCAAAGCCCGTTCTCTCTCTCCTCTCTCTCTGCCTTTGCCCTTGCTGCTTGTGGTCGACAAAAATATTTTGGCGGGAAAAGGCGCCCATAAAACGGTGCTTCGAAGAAAGAAAGAACGACGAAGAACTACACAAGCTGGGGAGGTGGAGAGATGATCAAAGCGATTGATAAGCAGTCGGTTCATAGGATATGCTCTGGGCAGGTGATATTGAACTTGGCCACTGCGGTGAAGGAGCTTGTGGAAAATAGCTTGGATGCAGGAGCCACAAGTATCGGTGGGTAACCTCCTTTTTTTTTCATTGATGAGGACGCTTTTATGTTTGGTACTTATCATACCCTTAAAAACGCTTCAGAAATACGCCTGAAAAGTTACGGAGAGGAAACCATTGAAGTATCAGATGATGGCAAAGGAATAGATCCCAGCGACTACGAAGCTTTAGGTTTGCTTCTCTGCTTTCTCCTGCTCTTCTAGCTCTAACCTTCAGTCGTTATTAGCAAAGAAATATCATACTTCAAAGCTGAGAGACTTTGCTGACTTGGAAACGGTCTCCACCTTCGGTTTTCGTGGCGAAGCCTTGAGCTCTCTCTGTGCCTTGGCCAGCCCTTTGGTCGTCTGCACCCGTACCAAGGACCAAACGGTGGGCACGCAGCTCACCTACGACGCCGAAGGCCACTTGGTCGAACAAAAACCCAAAGCGAGGAGCATTGGCACTACTGTCACGCTGCACTCCCTCTTTAAGCCATTACCTGTGCGGCACAGAGAGTTTTGCAGGCGTATAAAGAGAGAGTACAGCCAGCTCATGCAAGTGCTGCAGGCCTATGCTGTTGTAAGCGCTGGCGTTCGCCTTGTTGTATTTCATGATAAGGGCAAGGGCAAAGGGTTCTCTTCATCTTGTTTTTGTTGTTTGTTGTTGTTGTTGTTGTTGTTGTTGTTGTTGTTGTTGTTGTTGTTGTTCTTCTTCTTCTTCTTCTTCTTGTTCTTCTTCTTCTTCTTCTTCTTGTTCTTGTTCTTGTTCTTCTTCTTCTTCTTCTTCTTCTTCTTCTTCTTCTTCTTGTCCTGTTACAATATCTTCTCTTTTGTTGACACTTGTTTTTTGCTTATGATGACAAAAAGTCAATGGGCTCGTGTTTTGGGGACAAGCTTGAACAACAACATGCGAGGAAACATCATAAACGTCTTTGGACCAAAGTTGGCACAGCTCCTCATAGAAGTTTCCAAAGACCTTTCAGTACAAACTAAGCACACCACGAAATTGCTTACGTACAAATTTAACCTACGTTATCTTTTCTTTATTTCCAACAACCGATCTTTTAGCATCTCATTTGCTTCAAAAATAGCGTCTGTGGATTTATCTCCAAACCAATGAGAGGAACAGGTAGAAACAGCGGTGATCGACAATTTTTGTATATAAATGGAAGACCTGTAGACTACCAACGCATCTGTAAGACTTTTAACGAGCTGTACAAACAAGTGAACCCTCACAGCTATCCAATTTTCTTCTTGAACTTTAAAATGAACTCAGGTATTATTATTAACTCTTATTTTTTCTCTCGTAGCTTGTATGTCAGCTTTCATCTCTCTCTCTCTCTCTCTCTCACTCTCTAGCCCTGTGATAACAGTTTTTTGTTGCAATAGAGTATTACGACGTTAACTGTACTCCCGACAAGCGGACTGTGTTTCTGCACGACGAGCCCTTAATTCTGGATGCTCTCAAATCTACATTTAACGAAGAGTTCAACATCGCCGAAGCTCATACTTTTCAAAAAACAGACAGCTGCTCTCAACTAACTCAATATCTTGAAAGCCAAGATTCGCAACAACGAGAAGAAAGTGACGAAGAACAAGAAGATGATGATGCTCTTTCCTCTCAAAACGAACATCCATCCAGTTGCGAAGAAGAAAACCAAACTATCGAGTCAGATCCAGTAACCCAAAAAGAGTTATCAGATGAAGGCAAAGAAAACACGTCCTCAAATCAGATGACAAGCTCAACTCAATCTAACGGAGTGGCGTGCTCCTCTTCTCCAATTCCGAAGTTTGCTTTCTATGCTTCACCTGGGACCCTTTCCTCTCGACTAGCCCAACGACTGGCATCTGGCAGTTCATCACCATCGGGCAAAACGAAGCAAAAGAGGCCCCTTTGCGTTGCGCATGACAACGAAGAAAGGAGACTAGATGTGCCTATAATGACGCTTCAACGTCATGATAGTGTTGCATCATTAGCACAACAACAAAGTTCGAGCTCCAGCTTGTTAAGTTCGGCCAAGCGAAAGAGACAGGGCCAGGAAGTGTTGACGAAGGTGGTGCAGCTTCTTCTGCATACACAAGAACAACAACACGAGGATGCAAAGGATAAGGAGAAAGAGGATGAAGGGGAAGAGGAACCAAACGAAAGCGATGCGGAGGAGTTATCAAGCATTGACGAAGGCCAGGAGAGCTTACGCAAGAAGCGTAAAACACTGGGACACGACTTAGCCACAACAGTATGTTTTATATCTTCGTCAGTTCATCTTGTTGTTGCCATTAATCATATTCTCGCATCTGCAAACAGTCTTGTTGTGATCGTGATCATCAAAACAAAGTGCTTACTATCACTGATGATCACGAATCCCTCGTCCGAGTCTTGTCAAACGAAAGTGCTGCTTCAACGAGGAAAGAAAGTGCTGGTAAGTTTTTACCATTTCAAAATACGTGAGAGACAATACGCAATTCTTATTTTATTTGCCAAAAGATATTACTGTGCACCTCACCATCGACACTATTGAGGGGGAATTCAAGCGCAGAGCAGAACGGAAATTTAAGTTGCTCATTACGACGCCAACTAAGCCCATAATAAAGGTAGCTACTTCAATCATCATCATCTCCTTCTCCTTCTCCTCCTTTTTCTCAACTCACGTAGGGTTTTTAACAATATTATCAGCAGGCGCAAAATATAGAGAGCCCTTCTCGTTTCAGGGCCAAGCTAGGGACCAGTTCAACAGCGGAACAAGAAGAAGAGCTGCGGCGCGAGTTTAAAAAGTCGGACTTTTTGCGAATGAAAGTATTGGGTCAGTTCAACCTCGGCTTCATCATTGCCAAGTTGGACCACGACCTCTTCATCATAGACCAACATGCCTCCGACGAAATCCACAACTTTGAGCTTCTTCAGAAGAGCACTGTCATTAACACTCAACCTCTTATCAGGTTGTTCTTTCATTCATTCTTTCTTTGCCTAAAAGCTCTAACGCTCATTTATATTTATCATACATTCATCAGACCCCAAAGCTTAGAATTAACACCGACGGAAGAGAGCGTCATTGTGGATAACTTGGAGATCTTTCAGAAGAACGGCTTTCAATTTATTATCGATGAGAATGCAGCTAACAACGGCCGGGTCAAGATATCCGCCATTCCCTTCTCCAAAAACAAACAATTTGGCGTAAACGGTATTTCTTGCTCTCTCTCTCTCTCTCTCTCTCTCTCTCTCTCTCTCGCTCGCTCTCCTATTCTTATTCTTCACATGCCTCTCTCATGTTTCTCTCACTAACAAAACAAAAGATGTTTACGAGTTGATATGTCTTTTGGAGGATTCACCGGGAACTATGTGTCGGCTCTCTCGTGTGTCGGCCATGTTTGCCTCTCGCGCTTGTCGCAAGTCTATCATGATAGGAACGGCCCTCACCAAGGAGCAAATGCGGCGTGTCCTTCGTAACATGAACGAGACGGACAACCCGTGGTCCTGTCCGCATGGCAGGCCCACCATGAGACACATTTTTGACCTATCTGTTCTTAGTCAGTTGGCTAAAGTAAAGGGTGCCTCTTCTTGAAGAAAAAAAAAACAGAAGCGGTTTGTTCAATTGGAGAGGAAGAGGGGTTCAAGGAGCAGAGGATAGGTGACGTTGTTGAAGATGCCAATGCCGAGGCTGTAGAGGGAGGCGCTGACAGCCATGGAGAGGCTGGCAAGCAAGAGAAGGTTTGGAAGCAAACCGCCTTTGTCTTTTGAAGAAGCGTTCCACAAGCGAGGCAACCCAAACCACCGCAGTAAAATGGAGTTTGTGGTTGGGGATTTTGCTGTTGAAGAGGATTTGATAAAGAGAGGGAGAAGAAAGGAAGCGAAGGCGATGAAGTAGTGTACAGAGCCGGATAGCCAGATATAATAAATTGACCCACAAAAGAAATGCATAGCAGCTTGAACGGTCATTCCCAGGCCCAACAACACCCCCAGCAGCTTGCAGAATGCGGCATAGCCCTCCATCTTCCAAAGTTTTTGCTTGTGTGTGCATCACGACGACACGGAAATGAATTTCTTCTCCGAAAAAATTCCCGCCAAAAACGAAAAAAAAGCAAACATCTGTAGCACACCGCTCAGCGCACAAGGGAAAGTTGGAGGGGGAATAGCTTTTCGACAAAAGCTCCAAAAAAACGTAACAACGTTTGTGTTTGCTGTTGTTGTTCTTATTGCAAGCGTGTAGCATGCGGTAAAAAAAAAAGCAGCAACAACGTACGTGGGGATAAAGAGAACACAGAAGAGGCAAGCATAAAAAAAGTAGCAGAAGAAGATGGCGCATGATCACAGCACGGCTGGTGGTAGTTTGGGGCCGTCCCCCTTTTCTCTGTCGAATCTGACCGACTTGGGAGATTTGCTTCCTGAACTTCCGCTACCGCAGTTGAATGTTCCTCACACTACGGAGCTGTTTGAGTCGAGCCAACAAACGGAAAGGCGGGTGCAACAACTGCTCTCCAACCCATCTGATGCCTTTGCGCAAAGCCTGGCTTCGATGATTGACCAAACCAACGTGGATTACGTGTACGTCGCCTCTACTTTGATTCTCTACTTTTTTCAATCTGTTCTTACTATTGACCAAACTCGCAAAAATCTTGTAGTAAACTCTCCCAAGAAGGTCTCAACTTGAAGCCCGGCAACGTATCCAAGAGTCCTTTGTTGCTCAAGATCGCCAACATTGCGCCGCATGCTGTCTCAGCCCCTCAAGGTCTCTCGCTGTACCACTCTCCTCGATTGCTGCCCACGACCGGCGCTGATTCTCTTTACGTTTTTTTTCTCCTCTCTGTCTCTAGACTTGAAAAAACATCTGAAGGATAGCTATGTTAGCCTGCCTCCCTTTGGTCAGTCTTCTCTGCGGAAGCCGTTAGGAGATCTTTCGAATCTACAACAACAACAATCGCCGCCTCCTTCCAAGCCCGTTCATTCTGCTTCGCCGCAGAGCCAAAGGGAACCGGCAGGGAGCACATATGCCCGTCCCGATGAAAACGGCGCGTTGGCAGGACGACTCCAGGAGCAAAACGGCACTGCTATGTCGGAGGTTCCCACAAACTACGGCTCAACAAAAAAGAAGAGGAAAAGTAAAAAACTCAAAACAATAAGCTGCGAACAAACAGGTTTTACCTCCAACTTTCACTCTGTTATTCATGAAGTTGCTCATCTTTGTTTGTCAGCAGAAGTTTTGGAGTCTTCTGAAGGAAAAAGATTTGGTTTGCTGCTGGAGGCCTTTCTTGAAGAAGAGGACATACAGAGCTCGAAGTTGCGAGAGGAACAAGCCAATGACTCAACTGGGGATAAATCCCCTGGAAAACATCAGGTGTCTAATGTTGCGTTGCTCAATGACCTCTGGGCAGAAACTGCAAAGCTAAAAACCAATGGAAGCCTTTCGCGAGTGCCGACAACTCCTCTCACTCGACTCGTTGCCGCCCTAAACGAACAACTGCAGATCGAAAGCTTTCAAGGAATCAAAGAACCTGCACAGAAGAAGGTTCTCTCTTCGTCCCTCCCTCCCGCTGTTCGAAATACTCAATCATTTGTCTATAGAGAAAAGAAGACCACAGAGAAGAAGAGAGAACAATCAACAATGCCTTCACTGCTTGCCTCATAATTCTCAACATAGTTACCACTCCCAATATAGACTTGACGGTGGTTTCAGAAGAGGTACCTCTAAAAGGCTTTGTGGAAACTCTACTTTGTTATGCATGCTCAATCATTCTTCTTGGTATAGGTCATAGAGAATCTGCTTCGATTTGTCAAGTATCACTTTACACATACGATATTTCCCACCTTTGATCCAAGCTATGGCATTGAAAACGCTCCAAGTAAGAAGTCAAAAGGAAACAAAAAAGGCTCTTCAAAGTATAGCAAAGCGTACGATTAGTCGTCACCTCTTGCAACACGGATTTCATTTCTGCCCACTAACTTTTGTTTATTTTTTGAATACAAAAGACTGCTAAATAAGGGCTGCCAAGTGCTGGATCTTCTTAATGAGTACTGCATGTCTGGTTCTTTAACAGACGCCATCATATTGGACCTCACAGCGATCAGTTTGCCAACTTTCTTTGTGGAAGGAGTGAGCGAGATGCAACTAAACGCACTGAAAGTTATTCGAACTGTAACTAGTTCTCCACCTGCTTTGTGGTTTATGCATGATCGTGGTGCTAACGTTCCATGATATACATGATAGATTTTTTCACGCTATGATCGACACCGCAACTTGATTCTGGACGACGTTTTTAGTTCTTTAAGCAAGCTCCCCACTTCTAAGAGAACTCTCCGCAACTACAAGTACGTACACCAACATACCATTGTACGTAATGTTCTGACCTTTTTTTTAAAAAAATAAAAATGCCAAGGCTGTCTGAAGAGAAGGGCTCAATTCAGATGGTCTCTGCGTTGGTTCTCCAGTTAATTCAATGCTGTCCCTGCCTTGACCCCTCTATAAAGCCAAGCTCGGTACTTACGCCACCCTTCTGGTTTGTTCCAGCAACTGTTGACGATATATTTTTCTTTTGCAAAAAGAGTGTGGACTTGCCTGAAGCGGGCGGCAACACTGATAGTAACTCTTATGAAGCGGCAGTAACTTGTGCACATACTTTTGTTCAATCATTTGTGTCCAAGTCAGTTTTAAACATCTCTTTTTTTGACAAACACTCACCGAATTCCCGTTGTTTTCCTCAATGTAGATGCTCTACTCGCGAAGAGGAAAACTACCGACCATTATTGGGGAACTTTGTGGAGGACTTGTTACATACACTCAATCTCCCGGAATGGCCTGCCTCCGAGGTGCTGCTTAAGGTCCTGAGCTCTATTTTGATGAAAAACCTAAGGAAGGAATCCTCCGAAACAAATATTTTAAAGATGTTATCCATTGATCTTCTGGGCTCGATAGCAGCTAAAGTGAAGTTAGTGATGAAGCAAGCTCTTCATTGGAGAGAGATATTGCCACAACCTGTTGAGGTAAGAAAGAAAAGCTTTTCTTTTGAATTTGTCGTTATGCCTTGTAGATAATTCACCAACTCGAGTTTCGCAACTTGCAGGAGACGAAGAAAGGAGATAGCATGGTTGAGGATGACAGTTGCATATGCGAGAGACGGCGTTCAGACAACTTCATGTTGGACTGCGACAAGTGTCACAAGTGGTTTCACGGAAGCTGTGTTGGTGTATCTCCTCATCAAGTGCCAGATACTTGGTATTGCGACAGTTGTTTTCTACGACAAAAGGTGGAAGAGAGGCGGACAACTCTCCGAGAAATGGCACAATCACAATCACTGTCGCAAAATGGAGTGGATCAACTCAGCAACTCGAATCCGTTGAGGAAAGGAAGAAAGGGAAAAGGTGGTCCGTCTCTCGAACTCGCAGAAATTACGGAGGACTTGGATTTGTCAGAAAATGATTATTCTCTAGATCAGGTAATGCATCATCTTTTTATTTCTGTTGAAGCTAACGTCCATGACTTATTCATTAGACGAATGAAGAGCTTGATGAAAGCAAAAGCGAAGAAGAACTGCTTGCCCTCCAAGAAATGGTCACTATGCGACAGCTGCTGTTGGACTATCTGGCAGAGAAGTCCAGAGCGGAGCCTTCTCTGGTCTATGCTCGCCATTTCCTCATAGCACAATGGTGTCATGCATGCCAAGCGCAAGAGGAAGGAGGCGAGGAAAGCGATGCCATTGTATCAGCTGATTATTATCGTCAACAGTGTACCCTACCAAAAACGAATGGCGTGGATCCTAGTGAAAGGTAATTAATGTTTCCTTCTACTCTGATCTCGAATGGATTTTAATAATGTACTACAGGATCCTTCCTCGGTTGCTTTCTAGGGATATTATGATGAAGATTAACCGTTTCCTATTGACAAGAAGCTCATTGGCCAAGAGCTTTGATGCCATGCTCAGTCGCATCTTAAACCTCCTCAACGAGAACTTGACCACTTTCCGTGCAAAAGCGATTAAAGCGCTAAGCATAGTGTTGGAGGCTGATCCTGCTGTTCTTGGCGAGGTATGTTATTTTCTACAGCTACTTTCTAGCTATTATCTGTATCCTTATTCTCTTTCACCGTAAGTCGTCTGTCAAACAAGCTGTAACTGGACGGTTCTGGGACCAAGCTGTGTCTGTGCGAGGAGCAGCAGTCGACTTGGTTGGTCAATACATACTTTATCGTCCTGAATTTGCTTCTGCCTACAGCCCAATGATACAAGAAAGAATTTTGGTAACTCCTTATCGCCTTTGTCTGTAACTGAACGTCCCACTTAATTTCGTGAACTGAATTGCATGTAATTTTAAATAGGATACTGGGGTGAGCGTAAGAAAACGAGTGGTTAAAATTTTGAGCGACGTTTGCTTGCGTCAACCACAAAACCCAATGGTCACTTCCATATGCCAAAAGCTTGCCTCCCGCATGAATGACGAGGAGGCCATCAAGGCAATTGTGCTAAAAACGTTCCAAACCCTTTGGTTCAGCCATCAATGTTTGTCTACCTTGCCTCATCAATCTGCTGAACAGGCTTCTGAGGGGCTCTCTCAAGTCAACACTGACTCTCAAACTCTGGATGGGAGGCAAACTGGCTCATCTGGCGTTGATGCTGCACAACAAGCAGGAACCTCATCTGATGGTCAAATCTCTTTGGACATGCAATCAAGAATCGATCAAATCATTCATGTTGTAGCTCGAACGGCACACCATGAATGGTTTGTGGATCTCTTGCAGAAGGTACTTTCTCAAAACGAATTCTTCGTTAAATTACTCACATGTAACTGCTCCAAATGTAGCTTTTGAGCGATGAACGGGAATCCTCAAAGCAGACAGTGCATAAAATATGCCAAGATATCTGTGCTTCTTTAGTCGATAGAATACTCGCGCTGGACGAAGAAGGCACCGCATCGCGGCTGACGAGCGAAGACGAAGTAAAAACGCACCCTCCTCCCATTTTTCTGTTTCTTTGTTTTTTGATCCATTTCTTTTTTAGTTTTTCTTTTCTTTTTTGAACATAAAATCTCACGTTCTGGTTTGGCGCCCTTCTGTTCGTTCTGTAATAGAAAAATTATAAGTTGGATCCTACTCTTTGTTTGCCGGCTATTTTGGCAACTTTGAAGCTTTTCTGCCAAGCCGAACCAGTATTGCTTGTTCCTCATGTCACTACCTTGCATCCTTATTTGAAGCTTCAAGTTACATCTACAAACATATTCTTCATATTCTTTCCTCCTGAAGAAACCACTAACTTTATTTTATTTGTCGTTGCAGGCCAACGATCTCCAGGAACATCTCATTATCAAGAATTTAGCCTCGATTATAGAGAACACAGCCCCTCATATTACTCATTTCGAGAAATCGTTTTTAAGCACGTTAGAGAGGGACCTCGTTGACCTTCTCTATAAGCTAAAACTGGTATATTTTTCTTCTTCTCATTCTTTTGTTCTTCTGCTTCTTACCTATGAATACTGGTGTAGCCTGGAGGATTCAATGTTTTGGGTCCATGCGCTAAGTGCCTTTGCACCATAGTCTCTGTTCTGACACACAACTCGGCTTTATTGCACGATGTTCTCAACAAGTTTGAGCAATTCATCCAGAAGGCAAAGCAGACCAACCAACTCCCTTCGCATGTTATCGCTTCTCTGTGCAGGTCTCTATTTTGTGCTGGCAGCTTGTGTAAATATTACGACTTTGAGAAAGGTATTACTTACGTCTTCAGTTTCATTATTTCTGCTCTTCCCTTATTGTTTGTTTGTTTGTTTGTTTGTTTGTTTGTTTGTTTGTTTGTTTGTTTGTTTGTTTGTTTGTTTGTTTGTTTGTTTGTTACTGATCTTTGTTCGCACATACGTGTTCAGGGAACACCCAATCGAAAGCATTGACGGATATGTATTCACTGTACATTCACTTTACTGGAAGTGAGAATCCTGAGATTCAACTGCGAGCCCTGCAAGGCATCGGCAATCTTTTCATTCGGTGCCCGCGCTTGATGTTGAAGCCACAAACGAACCAGTTACTGAAAAAGGCATTGCAGTCAGAAGATCCCAAGATACGACTACAAGTACTTAAAAACTTTGTTCTGTTCTTGAAAGAAGAGGAAGAACGAATAACAAAAATGGGAGCTAACAATACTGAAGGTATACGCACGTCATCCCCTATCTTATCTCCTCTCTTTGGTCATTCGTCTCAACCAACGAAAATCAAAAAAGGGGGTGGGTCAGGACTTAATTTGAGCAATTGCTCGATTGAAGGCATCATGCAGTCAGATGGCGATGAGTTATCACAAGATTTGGAGAAACCGTTAGATGACTTGTTTGTAGAGATGGACCACAGTGACTCTGGGTTTGCACACTCTCATTTTTTAGGGCTTCTTTTTTTAATTCTGTTTTTTCCAATGCAGCGTAAGCAGCGGAGTGTTGCAAACTCATCTGCCAAAGATACTAGAGCAATGTATGGACCCAATCAAGGAAGTAAGAGCAACTGCTGTGGAAGTTCTTGAAGTTATTTTTCGTCAAGGTCTGGTTCATCCTCTTCAGGTAGTTCTCTCTCTCTCTCTCTCTCTCTCTGTTTCTGTTAGTACAAAGAGTTAAGCAAAAAACAAAAGTGTGTTGCACATTTAGTAGCATTGGAAACGGATCAAGAGCCCTCCGTGGCGGATCGTGCTCACAAGCTTATAATTAAACTCACTGAAAAGCATCCTACCTTCCTTTCGAATCGGTTTGTGCAAGGCATTGAACTCTCTTTCAACTTCCAGCAACAAAGCTTTGGCAAAGTTTGTGGTAAGTGTCATAAAACAACTACATTTCAACAGTTATTGTTGCGTTCTTTCTGATTGTTTCTCTTGATGTTCGCAGCGTATACCACGGATCAAACGGGTGGCGGTAATGTTTCAGTGTTTGGCAAGCTCTATACTTTGTTTAGCGGCAAACGAAACTCTCGTCAACAATTTTTATCTTCAGTGTTGAACCTCTTTGAAAAGTCTACCACTCAAAAGGTTATCTCCCTTTTTATTCTCTTTTCCTCTCCTCTCTCTTCACTTATCACTTATTTTTTTTCTGGTAACAACAGAAAAAGATGGTTAAAATCGAGTTCTTCCGCTATATAGCAGAAGCTCTTGTCAGTCTTTCTTACACCTCCAGTGACGAAGTGCTGTACATTATCTACTGTGCCAACCGGATCATCTCGTTGGAAGGCGGCACAGTGCTTTCCCAACTGCAAAAGCTGTATTCCAAGAAAGCGACGCCGGACCCGGCCGCCATCGCCAAATCGGAAAAGTTGTTCATGAAGGCTGCCAAAGTGATGATTCTCCTCACGATGAAGCAACTTCTGAAACAGGCTTATGGCTTAACTAATAGGTGAGATTTGCTTTTCCGAATGAGATCTTACCTGTTTTTGGGCTCATGCATAGTTTTTTTTAAAAAAAAACAAAAGCAAATGCAAAGAGTATCACCCGAATGAACAATCTAAGCAGCCACATAAGAAAGCTGATGCAGGACTGTTAAACTTTACCGAAGCCAACTCTCCTTTTGCAGCAGTGCCCACCTTCTTCAACATGAAAAACAAAGCAGAACTACACCAATTTTACAAGACGGTACCTTCGTTCTCTCTATCTCTATCTCTCTTGTTTCCAGCATTTTAAATTTTGAAAATATAGTTCAAAGAAGCAACACAGAACGATGAGTCAGACTACAACCCGGCAGCAGCCAGCAATGGAGGAAGGAGAGGCGGAGGGCGCCAGACCGCTTCCAGATCCAAACGCAAACAACAGCAACAGGGCAGCGATGACTCCATTGAGGAAGACGCCACTAACAGCAACACGGCTGCCACAGAAAATATTCAGGAAGGCGGAACCGAACACGAGGAAGAACCTACAAAGAAGCGAAGAACAAAGAAAAGCGGAAGCAGTCATGGCGGTGGTGGTGGAAGGAGAACACGAAAGGCAACCACCAACAATGGCAGTGGAAGGAGTGGTGTTGGATCTAAGCGGAAACGTAGATGGGCTGATGAAGAGGAGGAAGAGGACCAAGGCAGCTCTGATGGCGATTACATGCCTGCTTAAGTAAATGAATCGAAAACAAAAGAGAGGGGAGAAAAGAGAGAATGAGATTATTCATTCATTCCTGCACTCATAACTGCGAAGTCGAATGGTGGCGAAGGTAAGCAAGCATCTCAGGATGCCGTAGACACGACGCAACAAACGGGGTTAGAGGAATGCTGGCGCCCGTTTCTTCATCATCGAGAAGCACTTCTCCACCTCCTCTTCCTCTTTCTCTTTCTCTGCTTCCTCCTCCCTCCGCTGGTTGTGTTTTAGCTTGTTTGGCAGTGTTTTTGTGTGGAGAGAGACGAGCGAGAAGATGACTGAGGCGAATCCAGTGTAGGCTTTCCATTTCCTTATGAACACTCAGTAATCCTTCGTCACCGTTTTCAGAAGGTTGGCCCACTGCAAGCTTATGCCTTTCCGGCAGCCGCACTGCCCACTCTGTCATTTTTGGAGGTGTGAGTAACACATGAATTGGTTACAAACCTTGTACGAATAACGGTATGGATTGGTTTTAAAAGAAAGAACGAACCAGGAGTTGCGGTTGGAGGCAGCGGCAACAAGTAAAGGCAGTATTTGGCGGGAAGGTACCAGAATATGTCGGCACTGGGAGAGGTCATTTGAGCACGCAGTTGCTCCTTTTGGGATGTGGTGAGAACGTTGCCGCTTTCCTCTACAAACTCTCGAAGGGCAGTTTCTGCTGGATCCAAGTCACTTTCATCCCTTTTGCCTCCTGTGGTTGGTTTTGCACGTTGAGAAAAGCTTAGCAGAAGGATAAAGAGGTGGAAGCGAACCTAGCAAGCAAAAACCGAGCTGTCCGATAGGGTCGCTCCTGCTCGATCTAAGTTCCTTTCCGATCAAAACGTGAGGCTCTGCTTTTGTGGAGCCTGGCGATGTTGTCGGCATGTGCGAGAACAAAAGTACGCCACCAGCACGATAGCCAGCAACCTCCGTGTTTCGGAGGCTATGAGCAAGATAGCTATCGCTCAACTGCATCGCCCAACGTCCACCACGCGCCGCATTTCTAAAACTCACTACAAAAAAGATGCCTTGCGGTTAACTCAACTTCTAAACTCAACGGAAGAGTACAGAATGCTGTGCGTGTACTTATTCTTTTTTTTGGGGTTCACTTTCTTCTTCTTCTTTCCGTTGTGACTGCTACTTTTTCGCCGATTTTGGTTGCCGGGGCAACATCGCCGAAATCCCGCGTAGAATTAAGATGATCACGATCTTATCGACGGAGAACCTCGCCGGAGTTCATACCATTGGTAGAGAATAACATTTTTTTCTAAGCGAGCAAAATTCAGAACGATGCCTGTCTAAAGAAAGCAATTTAAAAAAAGCAGAAGTGATAAAGGGAGCGCTTTCTTGCAGGTGGCAAAAAAAAGGGGGAACTTCTTTTTTGCTTCTCAAACCGCGTGTCTCTTCTGCCTGCAAGCCATTTTTTTCCCCCCGTTCTTCTCTCTCGTCCCCTCATTCAAGGAAGGATGAAGTTCTTATTCTTGCTAGCTGCGGCGCTAGCCTTGGCAAATATACCTATTCTGGACGCGCAGTTCTCTGTGTGCTCCGGAAACGAAGGGCAGTTTGAAATAACGTGTTGTGGTGAGGGCACATCTTGGGATGCTGGCTATTGTAACAGTGGAGACTTCACAAGCTTGTGCCGTACGTTTCCTCATTCCAACTCTTTTAACGTCGCTCCTTTGTTCTGCCCTACCTTACTTCATCCTCCTTTTGTGCATCCTTGTCATCCCTCTTCTTCTCTATTTTCATTTTCTCAACATCATACGCACTTGTTGATATATGTTGGTACTGAATTTTCTCGATCTGTGATGGATGGGTGCAGAGCTACCAGTTGCAGTTTGCCCACAAGAACAGCTTCGAGCACGGATTCAAGCCGAGCGTGTCTATGAGAACGGTGTGGCCAGCGGCATCAACACCTACAGGCAGTCCAACAAGGATTACTCCCGCAGAACCAAGGCCGTCCGCCCTCCACTCGAGCGAGTAGCCAACCTCTCTCGCCTGGCCCGTGGCCACGCCTGTTGGGCGGCAGAGGATCTCGGTACTATGTACCAATACCAGGAGCAAAGGTTCCAGTTGATCTACAACAACGCCCTTGACTTCAACCTCATTCCCTTCTTCGACAACATCCCCTGCCCTCTCGTCGCCGACATTGCTGAGTTTGGCGCCATCAGACCTGACCCTGACACCTTCTTGCGCTATTTTGAGAGCCAGAAGAAGTCCATGCTCAACGGCAACTTCAACACAATGGGTGTAGGAGCTTATATTTTGGAAGACTCGGATGACTACTTGTTCCACGTTATCTTCTTGTTGGTTGTGGACGACTCTACCTTTGGTGATTGTTCTGCGAGGGCTCGTTAAGTAAACGAAGTGGGGTTTGAATTTTTTTCTGGACTGGGCGACTAACAAAGAAGAAAAAGATGCAGAAGAAAACAAGATGGCTTGTAAACAAACAACAGAATATTAAAGACGCTCTTTTAGAAGATTATGGAGTTCCCCCCCTTGAGGAATGTGAGAGAGAAGTAACGTTTTGTTGCTGTGGTGGTTGCAAACCTTCTTTTATTAGCTGGATGCAAAGGGAGATATTTACTTGGCGTATGTGTTGACGAGGCGTGTAAACACAACCTCTCTGGTTCGTTGCATCTTCTTGACAAAAGCAGCTGCCTTGTACGACGAATTCTCCGCATTGACCACTAAAAGAGCTTCATAAGAAATGGAGAGAGAGAGAGAGAGAGAGAGGGAAGTACATTTTGCAAGAATCATTTCTCTAAAGTCTTCAGATGCTTCAAAGACAGGCGGATTTGGAAGATGAGGAGAAGAAGGGGGAACGTCCTCTTTGGTTGTTACCATTACCCTTAAGACAGGAGGTCAATAAATGTCACAAGAGAAGAGAGAGAGAGAGAGAGAGAGAGAGAGAGGAACCTGTAATAGGTAGGATGGGCAGAGGAAGATTCACAGGACCAATGCTCTTCAGCAGCGAGCATGCTGTCGATCTCCATTCGCGACTGTCTTCGTGCGGCTAGTTCATCCTCTGAGACCATTAACGAGGGAGAACTCGTATCGCTTCCTCGTCTTTCACGTACCACACCAACAGCTCTTCTTTCTCCTCTTAAATCGGTGGCCAAGGCATCGCTTCGAAGCTGAGCAACAGCGGATCGATGCTCCTTCTCCAATTCATTTAAGTCATCATCATCAAACTCGTTCTTTTCATCGGTCTCAACGTCATCGTCATCATCGAAGTCGTCGTCTTCGTTTCCTGTTTCAGTGCTAGCTTCATCCGATTCCCTTCGGGGAGAAGGTACCTCCTCCGAAGCGCTATCACCATCAGCATACAGCAGCTCACATCCTTCAGCGAGTTCTTGCGGTTCCTCTTCAAATTTTGCAATAGCTTTCGACACGACCAGATGCGGTGGATTGGACTGTGAGCGCTGGTTTCTTGGGAAAAGGAAGGAGCCAATCCTCGTTCGTCCTTTGTCTTCTCCACTGTCGCTTGAGCCAGTAGAATCCAAAGACCCTTTTCGTAAGCAGTTTTCCTTCAGGAGTCGCTCCTGGAGTTGAGAATCGCTAATGGCAAGTGATCTAGAAGGCGTAGGAGTCTTTGAAGAAGAAGACTCTCCTCGGACCACTGACGAAGTCTTGAGATGAGTTTCCGAGCGACTTCCTTTGCGGAAGATCTCTTTGCCTCTTTCTGGATTGATGACCCTGTTGTAGCGTGCAGCTACCATGGGGCTGTCCTTTTCGGTGTCCGAAGCGGGTCTCTGTTTATCCACCAAGCCCTTGGAATGTATATTCAGCAGCTTGCTCTTCCGTTTCTCCTTCTTATTCTCCAGATCCTCTATGAGCTGTTGCTTGGCTTGGAATTTTGCTTCAGATGTCTTCCTTTGTTCTTCCTGCTTTTGTTGCTCTGTTTTCCGTCTGGTATCGATAAGCGGCGATTGCGATGGCGTAGTCTCCGTTGATGTAGGCAGTTCACAGGCTTGCCTTGATTCTGGGGGAACTTTTTCCTCTCTTACAACCATGAACACATCTGCGAGGCGAGAGAGCGTGCGCAGTTAGCATCCCTGCTGGTTGAACAGGGGAACAAGAGCTACAAACGTAAAAATTCAGAGCTGATACAATCAGGGAAAAACGTTGTGGGTCCATCTTGAAATACTATACAACACACATCATTGCCAATGTGCCGCTTACGCTCCAGCTAAAATGCAAGTGGAGCGAGAAAAGCCGGTTATTATGGTACTGATAGAGAGAATGCAGCAAGATGTGGCGAAAAAATGTACCTGCTGCTCATTGTGTGACGTATAGGGCAAAAATGTTGAGACATGGAAGTGAATGTCTTCATTATCACATAAAGTTAGCAACCCAAACAATATACACACGAACAAAGCAATACTTACTTAAGTTTTCCCACTTGGCGACAAGTGAATACTTTCCGGTTTTGTTGTCTAAGCAAAATAAGTGAGTAAAACTTTAAAAAAAGCAATAGGTAATACATACTATTTACATCCAGTCCGGCGGCATATCCATCCCAGCCCTGCAAAAAAATCTTATCGCCAATAGTTGACAGGAACTTACTAAATGCTCTGCTGCCATGTTCTGTACGGTTTTTTGTTTGATGAAGAGTGAGCAATAGGTAACTTGTCCGAGGGGGGGGAGGCTTACCATTGCCAAACATTTCTTCTTCCGTGGTTTGGCCACCCTTGCAATACAGGATTCCAAACTTGTAGTTGTGGATTGTCTTCATGCACTATAAGTCAGAGAAGAAATAAAAAGCCAAGAAGATAAAACACGTACACAAGAATCCTCAAACTCGAGAAGTTCTTCTCCCAGCTTTGGATCACGAACTAGTTTCATGAGTTCGGGGGTGATGCGCTTGTCCACTAAATGAGAGAGAGAGAGAGAGAGAAGAGTTAGAAGGAAATACTTGTAAGTGTCATTACTCAAAGCAAAAAACATAGTTTTTGTTTTTAAAAAAAACAGAAACCGTACGCCTAGAAAAGATCAGTTTTTTATTGGGATTGGAGCCTCTGAAGTCCTTCTTTGTGAATGTCCTCATTTCTACAGACTGCGAGCAAGAAAGAGAGCATCACAAGTGAGAACTAGTTCACATTGTTGGAAAAATCGCAGTGGGCAATGTATCGCTTACCTCTTTGCTACGAAACAGAACACCCCAACATTCTTTGGCCTTACGGGCGGTACCATGCCTTACACGTCGTTGAGAGGGCTCTGAGGGCAATCCTGATAGCTTGGTGATGGAAATGATCACAGGACCCATTTCTGGAATGATTCCGCAGTAGTTTTGATGCGCTATTACCGAACCACATGTAAACTTGTTTGTTAGGTGCTATGCACAATAGTCCTCAGAGAGAGAGAGAGAGAGAGAGAGAGAGAGAGAGAGCCAAGAGTTAGAAGGAAATACTTACGCTGACGCCAAAAATAATCTTTGTAATACGTGTTATTGTGTTCCAAGTTTTCTTTGTCAAGTGCATATGCTTTTCCCTCCACATTCTTCTCCTGTTGTACAAGCAAATAGAAGCAGGGCACAAGAAAATGAATCATAAACAAAAAAACATCACAAAAGACTATTGTGCGCACCTTGAAATGGTAGACAGGGTTGAGGGTTCTGGACTGGGCCTTTTCTATAATGTAACCTTCTCTCTTTCCAACAAGAGGAACGCGAGTAGAAGAAGTGGGTGAGTCCGGAACCGGACCATCTCTTTCTCCCGATCGAGGAGTAAGCGGAGGGGATAGAGCACTTTTCATGACGATGCTGTTGCTGCTGGAGGTGGAAGTGGAGTCCCAGGAAGAGAGCTGCGCTTCTTCGATTTCGCTGTCCGTTCGTTCCTTTTCCAACTTGAGTTGCTTCTGTTTTTCCTGCCAAAGAGCTTCTCTTTCCAACCGGGACAACTTCTTAGTTTCCTTTGCCACTCCAAAGTTTAAGATCTCTCTCACCACTATCACAAGAAGCAAGCAACAATGAGTAGGGAACAATACAAAAACACAAACAAAAAGCAAACAAAAACACAAACAAGAAGCACAAAAGAAAGAATGAAGACAAGAAAGCAGTACTGAGTCGGAAGGCTTCGACGACATTCTCTCCAGTTTTGCTGGATACCTCGATAAGAGGGCAACCCCAAGTGAAGGTTAAACGTTGCCCTTCACTGGTCAGCACTTGGCGCGCCGAATCACCTCCTTCGCCAGCATCTTCGTCCACTTTTTGTTTTGTTTTGTTTTGTTTTGTTTTGTGTTTTGTGTTTTGGTTTTTGTCGGTTGTTTAAGTAAATGAGGCAAGAGAGAGAGAGAGAGAGAGAGAGAGAGAGAGAGAGAGGGAAGGAGAGAAAAGACAACAACGAGAGAGAGAGAGGAAATATACGCTGAGTTCCAACAAGGAGTAAAGGCACCGATTCAGCTTTCTTTACAGACAAAAAGTGGTCGCGGAAATCGGTTACGGCGTCAAAACTTCCAGCATCAGCTATACTATACAATGCCATAAAACCGTCTAATAAAATGGATAAAACGGAGGAATGCTTCAGCGAAGTTACGTTAATAACAAGCCAAAGAATGAGTTCTAACCTGCCCAACTAAACCACTGCGGATAAAACTCGGTGTACATCAGGTCCCCTATAACGAAGAGAATAGTGTGAGCCTGATAAAGCGAATAGAGAATAGAATAGAAAGTACAGTACCAGCAGTGTCCATGATGCTTAACTTGTATGTCTCTCCGTCAACCTCCAATTCGTGTTCATGAAAATCCTCTGCATTGAATACGGATAAAAAATAGAAAGCGTTACACGCTGTTAAACAACTCCGAAAGAACGACGGAAGAAAGAGGACGAGCAGAGAGGAGAGAGAGAGAGAGAGAGAGAGAGAGTAATGTACGTATAGTAGCGTCACATTCTTCGGAGAATTCTCCTGTCTTCAGTCGAAGGATTAACGCAGACTTTCCGATCTGAAGGCCTGCCAAACACTGTCGCCATAGGGTATCGTTAATGTTTATTTGACATAAAATCAGTTGATGTTCGTTCTTGTTTGGAAAAAAAGAGAAAAGGGGGAAAGCTACGCACTATTTTAAGCCCGTTCTCTTTGAAATACTTCTTGCGAGTTTCGAGGTCAGTACCCGGTCCGTCCGAAGGAAGCTCCGGCTTGACTTCTTCCTTCGCTTCGGACTGTTTGTCCACTGCTCTATCTTTCCTGTTCTTCGAACTGGATCTCTTTCTGTCTTTCTTTTCCTTCTTCTTTGTTGCCTTTTCTCTTTCCTTTTTCTCCTTCCTTCCTTCTTTCTTAGCCTTTTCTGTATCCTTTTTCTTGCTCTTCTTGTTGTCCTCCTTTGCCGAGCCTTTGCCAACAGCGGTCGAAGTCTTGTCGTCGACGCTTCCTTTCCTGAACCTGTTTGCTTGTTCCTTTTGTTTGTTGTTGAAACTTATGCTCCGCTGCAACTTCTTTGCATTCTCCTCCTGCTGTTGCTGCTCTTTCTTACTGCCTGAAAGAAAGGACTTCATGCCTGCCACTGTGAGCGTTAGCGTTCTTGTGCGCTTTACAGTTGAAAAACTCGGAACTAACCTGTTCTGGAACAACTATCGGCACGGTTCGCAAGCAAGATGTAGGGAGGCCGCCCAATTGTCCGAACAACGACAAAATTAATCATCGGATAACCGCACTATAAACATGCATTACATATATATTAATAAAGCCTCTGCAACGGCTTTTCGGGGAGGAATGTGTGTCGACACGAGGAAAGTCAATATGTGATCCACGTCGTCACGAGATAATTTATGTCGTCATGAGTTGGTTCTCCCTTTCAAAGAATTGGTGGCACAGACAACCACGACAGGAGTGGTGGCAGTGGGTTGCGTTTGGGTATTCTTGTCCCCACCAACGGAACAGTCTCTGCGTGGATTAAATGATTGCGAAGAATGCAGAGTCAATGTTGAACATTTTTTTCTGTTTTACCTTTATTGCGCTCTAGTAGCAGTGTAACACGCCATAAAACAACCTATTAAAACAAAAGTGTTAACAGCACCGGCAAAAACGAATGTTCGCACAAGAGAAGGAACCGAGAGGGAGAGGGCGACGCACGTCCAAAACAAAATAAATGTCTGAATGGAACCCATAAGGTAAGAGCAGCCACAACCAAAGGCAGACACGGAATTTTTGTCCCAATCATCAGGAGAGTCAAATGAGGGAGAGAAAGTGAAGAGGAGAGGCGAGGAGAGCAAACAGCAGAGAAGGGAGAACGAGAGTTTGAAATGTGGGATAGTGGAACAGAGACAAGGAGAAGAGAATGGTGAGTGACAAAGACAGCAGAGCTAGAGTCGCCACAACAAACGTAGACGAGAGAGCTTGCGGTACCATCAGTCCTTCAAACAAAGCCTCTGTCCAAATGGTCAGCCAGGAGGTAAAGTACGGCTCGGTGTTGAAGCCCAGCTTCACCCACAACACCAAGGACAGAAAGGCAGCGGCACCAAAGTAACACAAGAAGCCCGTCAGCCCAGTATATCCGATGATACCTGTACCACAACCAGCTACACACGCCACCAAAATACGACTGTGGAGAGCAAATAGGGGGGGGACCCGTGTGCAGCAGTGCCAAAAGGAGAGGGCGAATCAGTTTTTGTGTAAGGGAAAGCGAGTGAGTGCACTTGACAAACAAACCTGAAGTAAACGAGTCTGTGGTTCTTTCGGATAGCGTCCAAGTTGTAGGACTTCTTCTCTTCCTCGCCGTCCGCTGCAGGGTGTCCTACGTTCGTCGCAGCCATCTTTTCTTTCTTTCTGTTTTTTTTTTTCTTTGAGAGTTTATTTCGTGTCGTCACGAAATTACGATCTGTCTCCTGTCCAATCTCTTCTCCTGGCTCGTCTCCTGCGTAACTCAGAGCCTCCTGTTGCAAGAGTTTGTTTATTTATTCTTGTTGTTGCTTGCGCGGCACATAGACTTCGTATCTGGTTCGCGGGCTTCTGTAAACGGTGGTAGCCAAAGCGTTCTCTTCCACCCACTTGGGTCTTTTGATGACGACCCTATGCTTTGCCACTTTCATGGCCGCCTCAAACAGCTCAGCAGCATCCACGTCATCTCCTACCAGCTGGCGTGCCACCGTCATCCCTGCTTTTGCCAAACTCTTTCTTTTTTTCTTCGGCGCTGGATACATGCAATCGATATACTGATTGATAGGAGGCAACTTTAAAGAATGTACATACAAAGAACAGAGGAGAGGAGAAGAACGTAGAATGAAGAAAGAAGAAAGTAACATACCACCACATCAGGAATTTGGTCCTCAGGTAAGGATGGCATCAATGACTTTGAATCAGCATGGACCAGCCGCATGCGATGGAGGGCGTCTAACATAGCCTTATCTTTGGAAGTCAAGGCTTGGCTTTGTTCCAGTGCTGTAAAGTGCTATAACGACAAGTATTGTAGGTGGTGCGTGATTGATTGAGAGAGAGAGAGAGAGAGAGAGAGAGAGAGGAGAAGAGAGAGAGGAGAGAAACGCACAGCTAAGGCTCTTTGCAATCCATCGCGGATGAGAGCATGAACTATTGGATTGCGTTCCACAACAGTCACTTGGCAGCCTAAAAAGGCGGCTATCAAAGCATCCTGCGCTAATCCTTATGAAAGAAAATAATAGAATGTTCAAACAACAGAACAATCAGTATGTGCAGAGAAGGAGGGCAGGAGGAGGTCTTTCTGTGTCCAACTCTAACAGATTACTTACCACCGGTGGCATCAAGCACTTTCACTTGGGTGGGCCGCAAGGCCTTCGGCACTATTGCTAGATGAAAAGGAGAGTCTTTGCAGTTACCATACTTGGCCCTATGCACGGCTTCGCTCTTCACAAAGTCGCAGTAAACGGGGCCTTTGTTCGATTCTTGTGGAAAGCCTGGCTGGTGCACTACCCTCAATCCTTTGTGTGTCACTTCCAACAAAAACTCATAAAGTGCAACGTCTTCCTTTCCATCACTTGTTGTTCTTAGGCGTTCTTCCTCGAGTTCATGTTGTTCTTCACCTCTGACGCCTTCCTCCTGATTTGCATTTGCTTCGTTTCTTGTGCTTTCTTGTGATTCGTCCTTCATAGTACGCACTTCATCTTTCTCTATATTTCCAGATGAAAACAAAACTCTTCTCAGCATGGAAGTGGTGCTGCCAGAAGAAGCTTGCCCTCCTCTTGCTGTTGGCAAGGCTTTTGCGCCAGCATCTAGTCGTTGTTTGCCTTGGTGTCGTCGGACGAGTATCCGGTGCATCCTATTCGCTTGCTCCACGCTCAACATAGGAAGACGAAGCTCTTGCGCCAACTCCTGCGCCTGCTTCTGCAGTTCCTTTTCCAACCTCTCTTTTTCTTCTCGTGTTAACTATGTTTGAAAGAAAAAGGAAGGATGAGACAGAGAAAACAGAGAAGAGGGAGGAGGCACCAACTTTGAAAGTTTTTGCCTCTCCGCTGGCTTGCCGGGTAGCCTTCTCCTCTTCCTCTTCGTATTCTTCTTCCTCCTCCTCCTCGTCCTCTCTTGTTTCGTTTTCCAGCTCATCGTTTTCAAGTGTTAGCTGATCAGCGTTATCATTGTGCGAGACGATGAGCGCAGGAGGAGGGCGATAAGTTACTGCCACACTGTTAGTGGGTGGCAACGGGTCGTGCAATGGACGAAATACTGGTAAGAAATAGAAAAACACTCAAAGTTAGGAGACCGATTCAATGCGCGTTAAAGACGTACCAGTTGCAACGCTTGGCTGGCGCAGCTGTCCGTGCGCATAAAAACGCAGTGAGGTTTGAGATTTGTAGAGAAAACGAAAGGCGTGCGCCGTATCACGTCTCAGTTCACCGCCTAGCCACAGGGTTAATGCAGGACAGTTTACGGAACCACGAAGAGTGGGTCCCAACACAACCGGCGAGGACTTCATCTTTCTTTGCTGTTTAACTGTGACGACGTGAACCAAACTGCAAAAAAAAAAGCCCAATTTGAATCTTAAAAAAAAAGGCGAAAAAAGAATTGGAGGAGGCCGGCATTGATCCGGCTACCTCTCGCATGCTAAGCGAGCGCTCTACCATCTGAGCTACACCCCCATCTTGCAAAGATGAGGTACTTTCCGCACAAATAAATGTATATCCAGCCCTCCGCGCCTCCACGATCCATTTGCTCCATCAACCTCTGAATGAAAAGTTATTGGCGACTATGGATGCCTTGTTTGTTGTTCATGAATGCTCACTTGCTCCCTCGGACCTGATCTCTTCGTCTGCTTCACTAGGTTTGCTAGCCCACAGGAGATAATTGACAGAGGTGTCTTGGCTAACGGACCATTGTCCAATGAGTGGGTCGTAGGCCATGCCCGTTACCTCGTGAAGCGTGAAATTGTGTCGCCGAAGAAGAACAGCTAGCTCCGTTGGTTGCACAAACTTGGACCAGGTGTGAGTGCCTTTCGGCACCCAGCCGAGAATGTACTCAGCACCAAGAATGGCAAGTGCGTAGGACTTCATCGTCCGGTTGATGGTTGACAGAAATAGGCTACCACCAGGCTTTGTTTTCAAGTTAGTTTACAAAAGAAATAAACGGAGAGAGAGAGAGAGAGAGAGAGAGAGAGAGAGAGAGAACAAACCTTGACGAGATCGCATAAGGTTTTAAGGAATACGTCCGGTTGGTTTACATGTTCGATGACTTCCATGCAGCACACTGCATCAAACTGCTTCTGCTCTTGCACCAACTGCTCTGTTATTCCAAAGCATGATGAATCATTAGTAGCCAGCTTTGAACAAGAGCAAAAGCAAAGTGCGAGAAAAGAGCAAACGAGAAGCTTAGGCAGAGAAGACAGGGAGGGGGGGGAAAAACAACGAGTGAGAGAGCGAGAGAAGTACCAGCGGTAGTATGCCGATAGTTAAGAGTGGAGAGGAGTGGGTCTCCCTCCGCATGCCTTTGTGCAGTCTCTATGTTTGGAGCTGAAGCATCCACGCCCAATACATTTCCTCCTAGCCGTGCCAAAGACTAATCCATCCACCACGGAACCACAACGTCAGTTTCACATATAAAACAAACAAAAAAGTAAGGGGCGGAGTGTTACCTCTGACAAAAGACCCACCCCACAACCAACGTCTACAATGTTAAGTCCTTTCAACGGCACAGGGGAGAGGGGATTATGGACGTGGTGCTTGGAGAGACAAAGGCGAATGTAGGCCACCCGTTTGGGGTTCATCCTGTGAAGGGGTTTCATGTGGCCCTCTGGGTTCCACCACTGCATTTGTGGATTGTCAGAGAGCCGCCGTATTTCTTCGGGGTCGACTGAAGAGGAGAGAGATGAAGACTCTTCATTTGTGGTCGTTGGGTGCTTCTCGCTTCCCTTTCTTTGTTCACTGGCTACGGGGTGTGCAGGTGAGGCTTCGCGAGCGGTTGTGGAGGCGTTGCGGAAACAAGGCACGTTGTGCTGGGAAGGCACTACAAAAGAAGAGCGTTTGTGCCGCTTGGGCAACAAGTTATTCGTTGCGGGTAGACTACGAAAAGGCCAAGAAAAGACGGGCACTCTTCGTTCGCACCAACCACTACCCAAAACCAAAGCCTGTCTTCTCATCTCTTCCTCTTCTCTCCTCTGCTTTCGTTAAATTTCTTTGTGTGTGATGGGACTCGAGTTCGACACTCGCCACCAACAACGCTGAAAAAAAAAATGCTTTTTGTTCAAAGAGAAACAAGGGTAATCGTGGTCGTCTTCATCGTTACCTTCCTTGTTCTTGTTGTTCTTCGTTGTTCTTCTTGTTCTTGTTCTTCTTCTCTTTATTGTGTCTTGATTGTAAAAACGCCTGAAGCAAAGAGAATGAAGACGAAAGAAAAAAAAATTAGGTCTAGAACGAGGAAGAGCAGGAGAAAAAGGTAACTCACAAGCAGGGACGGCTGAAATGTCAGCAGTAACAGAGCAAGCAATGCCCAGGTTGTCCAATGCACCACGTATGATGCCGCACGGAAATGTGATATAGTTGGCGGCCAGTTCTGGAGATGCACCCACATGCGAAAGCCAGTGGAAGTGTTTATCTGTCAGCACAAACACCCCCTTTTTGTTTGCAGCGAGATCAGAACATGTACACAAGAGACCCAAAAAAAAGTGTACCTTGTGGTTTGTTCGCAGGTTATCAATGGATTTGTTGTACAAAGTGTTCCAAAAGTCTTTACATAGGAATTTGATACATTCAAGGGAGGTTTGCAGTCTCTGCTTGTCCTTTGCTACTCTGAATGTGCACAAGAAAAAGTAAGTCTCACCAACCAAGACGCACGAGGTTGTTTTTTGTCGATGCAAACAAACCTTTCTACCATGCCTTGGCCCACTCTGAACCCCAAGTTTTCCAATTTCTCGTACACTTGAGTGTTGGCAGCGCTTCCGTTCCCGCCTTCCCCATTCCCTGCCGACTTAATGACGTAGTCCACCATTTCCATCATCAAAAAGTCAAAGCAACTGTGCCGTATCTCCCCAGTCGATCCCATTTCTTTTTCTCCCTTTCTTTTCTTTCTCCTGCGATTTTTGTCGACTCTCTCCTGTCCTATCTCACAGCGAAACAACTGTCTTTCAATATTGTTGCAATGGGCGGGAGAAAGCAATAAAGAAGAAACAGAGTGTTTTTTGTTCTTTCTGTAGATTTTAAGCTTTACAACCAGAGTTTTGAAGATAGATCAATGCTCACAGCCGAGCTTTGCGAAGTCCAACACCAGCACCATCATCCTCTTCCACAAAGAAGTCAGGCATGAACTCTGTCTGACCAGGGGACACCGAGTACTCGGAGAGGTCCGTCTTCCCAACAGCCTCCAGCACCTTGTCATCGATGAAGAAGTTGCCAGTGCACTCCGTTGATGGAGAGGTGAGAATGTAATAGGCAGCATCCGCCATGATCGATGGCTTTCGGCATCTCATCATTGCTTCATCTCCACCCAGCACGTTTTGAATGGCAGCGGTGGCTATTATTATCACTTAGGATTGATCCAAAAGAAACTGGACCACTGGACAAAAAACAAAAAAAAAGAGAGAGAGAGATAGAGAGAGCGCTGACAGAAGAATGAAGAAAGAAGAATGAAGGAAATTCAAACCAATCGCAGTCCTTGGCCACAAAGCATTAACTGCAATGCCATCGTTCTTTAAATTAAATATACATACAGTCAGTAAACTATGAAAGCACAAACAAAAAAAACCAACTGCGCACGTGCCTTGAACTCAGCAGCCATGCCGAGAGCACACATGGACATGCCATACTTGGAAATGGTGTAGGCGGTGGTGTTCCTGAACCACTTGGGGTCCATGTGGAGCGGCGGGGAGAGGTTCAGTATGTGCGGGTTCCTGCCCTTTTTGGCGCTCTCTATCAGGTAGGGCAAGCATGCCTGCGAACACATAAACGTAGCACGAGCATTAACCCCTTGCATCAAATCGTAGCGCTTCATCGGGACAGACAAAGTTCCTTTTTTTGCAGTGTTAGCCCACCTGCTGAACAAAAGTGTGGAGAGAAACTGAAAAGAAACCTTTGGGAAAGATAGCACTGGCATTGTTGACAAGGATGTCGATGCCGCCAAAGTGTTTGGCACCTTTGGCAACGGCCTCGCGCACTTCCTCCTCGGAGCGAACGTCCACTTTGAGGGGCAGCGCCTGTCCGCCAGCCTCCTCGATCTCCTTGGCCGCCGTGTAGATGGTACCAGGCAACGACGGATGAGGTTTATCGGTTTTGGCAGCCAGAATGATGTTGGCTCCTTCTTTTGCCGCTCTGTTTCATATCATATTTTTTTGTCACCCACACGCACCCAAAAAAATGAATCAGAAAACGATGAGAGAGAGAGAGAGAGAAGAGAGAGAGAGAAAAAAAGAGAGAGAGAGAGAGAGAGAGAGAGAGAGAGAGAGAGAGAGAGGAGGAAAAACAAACTGACCTCAAGGCAATCGCCAGACCAATGCCTCGACTGGCACCAGTGATGAACAGGGTTTTGCCCTTCAAGCTAAGGTCGACCTTGGTGCTGTTACCACTACTGCCAGCGTTCATCTTCTGCCCTTTTTCTTCTCTCTATTTTTTTTTATTGCAAGGCGCGGTAGCCGGCGGGGGAATAACCATCACAATAATTAATTCCCCGAGGGATAGCCTACATGAAAGGCTTCAACCTAATAGCCTGCTTTGTGGCAAGAAGGAGAAAGGAGAAGCAAAAAAAAAAGGAGCTGCAGAGAAGCATGTTTGGGCTTTACTCGGACCTGCCGGCGCCGAAGAACAGCGGGGGAGCTGCTGCCGCTTCCACTCCCAATAGCTCCGCCAACAACAACAACACCACATCTATCACTGCCTCTCCCAAGGCAAGTAGCACTTCTTCGACTGCAACCAGCCCTGCTGCTGCGCAGCAGCCTTCTTCATGTAAGCTTGGGAGACCTTTCCTTCTTTCTTCCTCTTCACTTTTCGAAGACGCTAACATGCGGCTGTTTTTCCCCTTTCCTCCAAAAACAGCCGCGGAGGCCAAGTCGTCGCCAGCGGTTGGTTGGTTGGGTGCTGGTAAAGATGTCTCTCCCTCCATCAATGCCCTTGCCCAGAGCGTGCTCCTCAAAAAGAAACGCATGCAGAGCATGCAAAGCCAAACCTCTCGTGCCCACTCTGCAGCTACGATCGCAGCTCCTTCTCGCAACCACTCCTCAGCCCCTACCACTGTACTCTCTCCCTCTCCCCTCTCTCCTTTTTTTTGCTGTACTAATAAGTTCATGAAAGCCTTCTTCCTCTTCTATTGCCGCACCTTTTCCCACTTCTTCCATAACAGCAGCACCAACGGCACCCGCTTCAACAGCGTCGTCGCTGCCGCTGATACCACAAGACATAGAGGACCCATATGACCCTATTCGCCCCAACGACTATGAGGAATGCCTCAAGAAACGTCAACGGCGGCAGTTCAGGCAACAGCAGCAACAACATTATGATGAAGAGGAAGATGAAAGACGCTTTGGAGGTACTTCCTGGTGTTATCCATTCTTCTGTGCTGTTCTCGGTTGTCTCAACCCAACGCCTATGCACAACAGACTCCACATATAAAGAAACAGATCGGGGGGGATGGTCTCCTCCGCCTTCCTTTGAAGCGGCGCCACCACCATTTGCGCCACCAGAAGCAGACGCACCACCGCCACAACCACAACTAAATATCTCAGGAGAGGAGGCATACCTTCGAAGAGCTCGGCTGAGTGGCCAGCAAGCTCCTGCTGCGGCCGCTCCTGCTGCTTTTGCGTATTCCTATGGTGATGAGCCTGCTACTTCTGCTCCTGCTCCTGCTCCTGCTACTGGTGGAGCTGAAGCGGGTACGGTTGCTGAACGTATGATGAAGAAAATGGGATGGAATGAAGGACAAGGTACGTTTAACCCTTTTCTTTTTCAGGTCTTATCTCTCCTTACTCTCTCTCTCTCTCTCTCTCTCTTCCTTCATTAACAATATGTATTCATGAATAAAGGATTGGGAAAACGAGGCGATGGAATAAAGAAGCCACTATTACACAAAAAAATGAACACAGGTCACAGCCTCATAATAGCCGCCGAACCACCGCCCAAACGCAGTCGCACCAAAGACGCTAGAACGCGCGTGGTCTTACTTCGTGTACATCTCTCTCATCTCTCTCATCTCTCTCTCTCTCTCTCTCTCTCTGTCTTCGCTGTTAACTTGTGTTGCTCATCTCTTAAAACAAAAAGAACATGGTGGGACCAGGAGACGTTGACGAGGAGTTGGCTCCAGAGACAGCGGAGGAGTGCACTAAGTTTGGCAAAGTACGCCGCTGTGAAATTCACGAGGAGAAGGATCCGTCCGTGCCACCCCAAAAGGCTGTTCGCATTTTTGTCCAATTTGAGGATTGTGACTCTGCTGAACGAGGTTCGTCATTATTCTTTATTCTGCTGCTTTCGTGTTAACTTTCCTTTCTCCCTTCTCTTTGCTTCCATGTTTTTGACAGCACGGAATAACTTGAATGGGAGATTCTTTGCGAAGAGAGTGGTGGAGGCCACTTACTTTGATGAAGAACGTTTCGAGGCGGGTGATTTAGCTGCTTGGCCCAACGAAGACTAGTGCTAGTTATCTCACAACAATTTTTCTTTCTCCTTTTTTTTGTAAACTTTGACTTCAACATCATTTAAAGTAATCTCTTCCTGCTTCACGCTTTCCTCCTTTCTATCGCAGAAGAGCAAGCTTAGCCCTCCAAAGGTTGGCATGAATAGGATCGTTCTTCGCCAAGAACGCCAGCGTATCGAGCTCCATTTGCCGCCGTTCTTGCTTCTCCTCTTTCTTCTGCTTTTCTTCTTTATCGCTATGTTGACTGGCTACTCCTTCCTTCTTCCGCTGACGACTTGTTTCCAAGACCCAAACTAGATAAGCGGCGGCCAACGTACGTTGCCGTTGGAATCGTTCCACATCAGCATCAGTCATGCATTCCTGCGCTAAGCGCATTTCCTCCTCTACCTTTGGCCATCCTAGCTCATCTTCTCTTGCGGCTTCCGTCTTTGGATCCTCCAACCCTAACTTCTCTTTACTTTCCTTCTTGGCTTCTTCCTCTTCTGTTTTTGCGTGATTGGTCATGCCTGAAGAAGAACAGAGATGGTGGGGGGGAACTTGTGGCTTGAGCTCGCAATGCCAATGCCAAAACAAAAAGCGTCGATGCTGCCACAACGCTTCGTGTCCAGGATACAACAACAGCAACTTTCTACACAACCAAAACTCTTTCCTCCATCGCAACACACAATCCGCAATGTCACCCTCATCCTCCTTCTCTTCTTCTCCTACGTTCACGCGTCTTTGACTGCATCGATGCTGATGTGCAATTTGAAAGAGGTCTTCTCTCTTATAAGACTCCGAACGAAAGCCACACAGCCTCATCAACTGCAGCAACAAGGTCTGCCTCTGATGAAAGCCGCAGTAATCAGAGACATGCCGCCTGACCCATCCCTCCATCCTCTGATCCCCACCCAGATCCCTCCTCGTCTGCGCCACGTTCAACAGGTAAATCATGTGAGTGCGATGACTCCACGCATGGTAGTTCTTTGGGTATATCTCCGCCACTCGCATGCACCTCTCCAGTTCGTCCTCCACTTTCTCTTCTAACGACAATGTCGCCAGTTGATCCTCTTCTTTCTTTTCTTTAGCACCTCCCAAGTTTTGTTGCGAAGGAACATGGACGGCCCAGTAGAGCAGCAGCTGCTGCAGCAACCAGAGACGATGGCCCCATGCCTCACCGCTCTTTGGATGTTTGGTGAAGACCAAATTCAGCAGCTGTAGCTCGGTAAGCAACCCCAAATGACCTTCGCTCAACAGTTCCTTCCTTTGTTTTTTGGTTTTTTTTTTTCAGGACCGCGCTTACACGGCGAGAGGAAGAACGAGAAAGAAAAGAACAGGAGAAACCAACCTAACGTTCCAAGCAGAGTAATTCTCAGCATTGATGAGAAGTACAGTGCGAGTTGAGTAGTGCAACAGGGTGCGCATTGCGGCAAGGTGCTCCTGCTCGCTATTCGCGGTACGCTGCACTTCCGCTTTGGTCCTCGTAAGGATGGACTGTGCGAAGCGGTAGAGAGAGGGTATCACATCAAAGCAGATGCCCAGCTTGTGATTCTCACAGTAGAATAAATCCTGTGGAATGCGTAGTGGAGTCTTCTTCTCTGTGGACTCTTCTGCCGTGCTGCTTCCACCGCCGTTGCCCTTTTTGACAAAAGCAGAGGGGTCTGTAACAAATCCCAATTCATCTCTTTTTTTTTTTCAAAACCGTATGAGAGGACCAAAGAGGAGTGAGGAGAAAAGGGAGCGCACATGAGCGGGTCCTGCTGAAAAAGCGAGTTTAAGTAAACGAATGCGGATTCTACCTCTGACTCGGTGAGCTCAATCCTGCCACGGCCAGCCGCCCTTCCATCATTCAGAGCCAAGTTCTTCCTCGTGAACGCTCCCTCCATTGCGGCTTTTTCCTGCCTTCTCTGGCTTTTGACCAAGAGGATATATCACGTCGACACATGGAAGCACATGACGACACGAACAAAACCAAGGCCGGCTCTCGTGTCGTCATGCAGAAAACACCAAAACAAAAAAACGTAGCGTACTGCATGGCAGAAGAAGCACAGTTGGAAGCGGATTTGTTGTTGGTGGCGCAGAAGGGAGGGGAGGACCAGGTGAAGGAGCTGCTTCAGCGGCTTCCCGGACGTGCCTTCGAAAACCCGTGCACAGACGAAAAAGGCAGAACGGCCCTCCATTTGGCGGTGGAGCGGCAACACCCCGCCATCGTTGCTCTCTTGTTGCGGGCCGTTGCCGAAAAAGCGGATGAGGGTGTGGCGCAGAGCTTCATCAACCGACTTGACAAGGAAGAAGGCTGTGCCGCCTTGCACTACGCTGGTACGGAGTTTTTTTTTTGATGTGTTCGCAGAAAAAGTAGCGGTAACGTTCGAACCGTCAAACAATAATTGCCATTTCACAGTTCGGAAGAATAATGCTGCTCTCGTTCAACTGCTGTTGGAGGCCGGGGCTGACATCAACCTCGCTTCATCCAGCGATGTTTATACCGGGTACTACTAATGCTCCCTTTCTTTCCTCTTTTTGATTCATTTCTCTATTTACTTCTAGCTCTTCTTGTTCACGTTCGTTCTTCTTGTCATCCCTTACGTGCACGATTGTTGTATGGTAATCCAGGTACACGCCACTTCACTTCGCTTGTTCGCGGGCAGAGTGCGGACCAGTGTTGGCCGTTTTGCTGCAAAAGCCAAAGACACAACGAAAAGGAGGTATTATTAACGTGAACGCGAGAAACTACAAAGGGCAAACCCCGTTGCATGTTTGTTGTAGCAATGGGCACCCTTCTCTTGCAACCGTCCTCATGCGCCAACCAGATCTTGACTTGAACCCTGTGGACGATGGTTTGTTACTCTATTCCTTTCTTGTAAAAAATGAATAAGGTTGTTATTTAAAAAGATTACAACAATCGAAAAAGATATGTTAACGCCACTAATGTTATCGGCTGCGACGGAGAGAGAAGCCTTCCTCAAGTTGTTGCTAAACGAAGAGACGGTGCGCCACAACATCAATCAACAGGACAAAATGGGAGACACAGCTTTACACCACGCTTTCCAAAGTAAGCAAGAATGAGCCTTTCACTTTTTGGTCTATTTTTCTCTGACTATTTCATCATTTGTCTGGCTGTTGGTAAGTTCAATTGCAAAGGTTATTTAGCAACAACTATCCGATATCACCAGTGCAGGAGGGCATCGCTTACATTCTGGTGAGGGAGGGAGCCTCTCTCACTATCGCAAACAAGGACAAAAGACGTGCCATTGAATATGCTTCTTCCGCTTTCAGCGCGTTGTTGAAATGTAACCCTCCTCCAATCTTCTCCAAGTTTCAAACTTATTCACAATGATGACAACGATACAAATATAATAGTGGTGCACAGTTGCAGACATAGCCTACCAAAAGATCTCTCTAAGTTGCTTTCTATGACAGATAAGGAGCTGACCCAATTGGCCACCCATGTGGAAGATGACGATGACTCTGACTCTGCAATTCTCACAACTGACGACGTTCCACAAATTTTAAACGTCAGAGAAAAGTATCGCTTAGAACAGAAGAAAGGTACACGCGTCTTTTTCACCCCTCCCTTTGTCTTTCTCTTTGTTGCCTCTTCTCCTCTAAAGTTCACAATCACAGCTCTTGAAGAAGAGGAACGGAGAGGAGCTTGTCCTTTTCTGAAACTGCAGCCACGAAAACTGCGACCAATTGATGATGACGATTGTAAACATGACAAATTGGATGAGGAGGATACCGAGACAGAAAGCGAAAGCGAGAGTGAAACCGACAGCGACAACGATCACCAACTCCAACCGTGTACCCCACAGAAGAAAAGCAACAATAACGACAAAGAAGCTGTGGTGCCATTCATGCCAAGCGGTCATCCAAGTAGTGGAGATGTCGCCCAATGTCCTTTCTTCTCTAGAAAGAAGACCACCAACACAGGCATCGTTGAGAACAAGGAGAATGGCATTCCAGCAAGTAACAAAGCTAGACATGAGGACAACACAGTACAAACATCTTCACATACCACTGCTGCTCCTTCCACCAACTACTTCCCAGCAAAGCAGGCAACAAGTGGTGGTTGTCCAATACCTTTCCACAAGCAACTGGTCAGCCCAACGTTTTGGTTGTACGTTGTGGTGCTAATTGCGGCAGTTCTAGTTGCTCGTTCTTTCTAACACGCTTTACAAAAGAGTTCAGAGAGGCCTTTATTCTTTTTGAAGCCCTTCATTTACATTTGACTCTGCATATAAGTGCATATACATTATGCAATCTCTCTCTTTCTCTCTGTGACTAAGGGTGATGGTCAGCATCAGAGGAAGGGGAAGGGAATGGCCTCTTTTTTGAACCAGTGCTCGTAATTGTTGTGGTTGTGGTAGAGGGCGCTGCAGTAACATTTGAGTGGGTAGGTGCTAGAGGTTGCGGTAGATAAGATGCAGCCTCACGCAAGGTTTGATATCTGCCCGTAAAATAACCGCAGTAGTACCAGGCCATCAACAAACTGCCTAGTTCCTGGCTATCAAGCCTCATCCCACCTTCTCCTCCTGCTCTTTCGTTCGTTGTGGGTGTGTTGCAAGGAAAGGAAGGGATAGGAAATGGAGGGAAAGAAGGAGATAACGATGAGACAGGGGGCATCGTGCTTGTTGAAATGGAAGGAGGCGTGAGCTGGTGGTGAGAGTGGGCGGAGGAAGTGGAGGAGGGGTAGTAGCAAAAGCCACTATTGTACTGTTGTTGCCATGCTGCCGTATCGCTGCTATCAGTGGCAGCGTTGGTGAGGGAAGAATCAACAGAGGAGGAAGAGGAGGAAGCAGCCGAAGAAGGAGAAGGAGAAGGCTGGATCTGATTGGTCTCTTTTGGTTGCGGTGCCAGGGGAGAGGAGGGTACGGATGAGGAGGTGGGTTTGCGTTGGGAGGTTCTTCTTTTCTTGTTATTTGGCGTGAGTCGAGTGGTGCGCGTTGGCACCAAAGAAGGGGAACTAGCACTGGCAAGTTCCTCCTTCCCTGCACCATGTTTTTCCTGCGGCAGACGTTAGACAAAGCGAGAAAGACAAAAAAAGGGTGCTGCGCGAAAGTACGTTGTAATACTTTATAGCCTTGTTGTAGGCAGACACGAGCTCGGTGTCATCCCATGCTTCCTGCCGGTGAGGATTTACTGTTAGTTATTCACTAGAATTTACGTTTATTTGTTTGTTTTGGTACCTTATCGAGGGATAACGCAACCCAAGAAGAAGAGTCCTCCGGTCCTTGCATCTTTCTGTATTTTTCCGTCTGCAACTTTTTTCGAGGCTAAAACTGCAAGCCACGCTAATAGGTTGTGCTTTCTTCACCTACGAGGTTCAACGTTTAAACGTTTAGGTTTTGTTTTAAACAAGCTATCCTTAAAAGGAAGGTACGTACCTTCCTTCCGTGCAGCTTAGATTCCAAAGTGCTTTAGGAAACCCCTGTGTGGCCTACAATCCAATTACATGTTTTACAATCTTTTTAAATATTAACAATTTAAGAGAATTTTTAAACAAAAGTTGTCTTTTTTCTATTCTTTTGAATACACTTCATATCTCATTATTAACTTGTTTATTACTAAGGTTAAATTCAACTAATAAACTATAACAAAGTTGAAAAGAAAACAACTTCAAGGACACTATATAGTCTGTTATATGAACCAATTACTTGCTGTCATATTATGATGCTTCTTTTTTTTATTTTATTGCTTTCTTTTCTTTTAGTTAATTTGTTTTGTTCATACTACACCTTTTCTTCTTGATATCCTTTGTTCCTTTGTTTCCTCTTTAAATTATATGTTTTGGTCCTATTTGTTTGTGTTAATGATTCCTTTTAAAATTTTCTAAAAAGTGATTACAATGGATTTTATGATTTTGTTTTAGTTGACTTTTTTTATATTACATATATGTTTCTTTTTTTACTCAGAATATTGTTTCTTCTTGAACTATTTATTGAAAGAATAGAACAAGAAAAGACCTTGGTGACAAGAGCCCAATGTTATAGGCTCCAGTTTCCATTGTTTATAGAATTTAAATTTGTACTTCTAGTTAAGCACTAATAAATATAATAAAAAAAGGGAAAAAAAGTATTTTGGAAAACTTGAAAGTACTAAGTAATATTATAAGAAAGGAAGAAACAATACTTGTTTCTTGGTTCTATACTTAAGTACATTATTATCATAATTGTAATAAAAGAAGTTTAAATGTTATATTATAAAAAAATCATACAATGATAATACAATAGCTGTAACTATTGGAATAACAAAGTTATCATCCCAAGGAAAGGGTCTTGGTCGTGTACATGAAATTAATACTTCAGTCAAACTTGCAGTCAAAGCTCCAATCAATATAAATAACAAATTTATATTGATAATAGAGAACCTTGTACTAACTATATTTAAATAATAATATGCAACAAGCATATTAAATAAAAAACCTGCAAAAAAACCTAAAAGTGACTTTCCATTTGATAACTTAAAGAACTTTCCAAAAAATATCCTGAAATAAATAAAATAAAGTAAAATTAGAAACAAAAAAAGCAAAGAGAAAAAAGAGAAAAAGAAATGATAAAAGAGAAAAAGACAAAGAGAGAGAGAGAAAGAGAGAGAGAGAGAGAGAAACAAAGAGGAAGAGGAAGAGGAAGAGGAAGAGAAAAAGAAGAGGAAGAGAAAGAGAAAGAGAAAGAGAAAGAGAAAGAGAAAGAGAAAGAGAAAGAGAAAGAGAAAGAGAAAGAGAAAGAGAAATGAGAAAGAGAAATGAGGAGAAATGAGAAATGAGAAACGAGAAAGAGAAAAGCATACCCGACTGCAGAGGCTATTGGGTCACCAACAGACAGGAGCAAGATGGAAAGTACTGCAATATACTTAGGGAATAGTAGGACCACAACGAGACAACCAAACATAAAGTAGAAGGACCCACTTAAGCCAGTGACTTCATGCTTGCGCAGCAGCGGGCTGGATATCTTCAGCACTATGGTGGAGAGGTTGCTCTTGTGACTCTTTCCGACTTCCACCAAAACCAAGCCAAGAAACAGCACGCCCAAAAGGGCCGAGCACTGCCCCCACGACAGCCACCACTCATAAGACAGAGCGATTCCGGCCCCACCCAGCACATGCCACAACTTCCGCAGGAGGTGCAGGTCATTGGTGGAGGCCAGCGTGGACCCGGCGTCCTCCGCTTTCAGCTCTTCTTTTGGGTAGCGGGTGGTTGTCTTGCTGCTACGTCGCGCCACGCTCATTTGCTTTCTGCTTTTGTCGACAAAAAAGAAGAAAAGAGACGAAAAGAAAAGAAAAAGAGAAGAACAGATGCGACTTATCGTTCGTGAAACTGGTGAGGAGGTCAGCGAGTGGGTGGCCAATTACGTTAAAAAGCGGATCTTGGAGTACAAACCAACAGCGGAGAAGCCATTTGTGCTCGGCCTGCCCACGGGAAGTACGCCCATCGGTACCTACAAGGTTGTTGCTCCCTTCTTTGCTCTCTCTGTCTTTTTGCTTACCCGCCCCACTTTTTTGTTCCGCTTCTTTGTTGCTGCAGCGGTTAGTAGAATGGCACAAGAAGGGCGAATTGTCATTCAAACATGTTGTAACGTTTAATATGGACGAGTATGTCGGTCAGTTGCTCTTTTTTTCCCCTTCGCTTTCTTTCAGCACCGCATGTGTAAGCCAACCTGGTTGTGCTCACAGGTCTTCCTCGAGAGCATGAACAGAGCTATCACTCTTTCATGCACAAGCACCTCTTTTCTCAAGTGGACATACCCCCAGAAAATATCCACATATTAGACGGCAACGCTCCTGACTTTTGTCAAGAGTGTGAAGCTTACGAGCAAGCCATCGTCAAATACGGCGGCATAGAGCTGTTCCTTTGTGGCATTGGAAACGATGGTACGCTCTTCTCCGTTGTTGCAGTCTCTCCTCGTCCTCCCTCTTTCTCTTCATCCATCACTCTTATTTCCTAAACGCACATATAGGACACATTGCCTTCAACGAGCCAGGTTCTTCCCTTTCCTCTCGGACTAGACTTACGGTCATATGCCCATACTGCTCTGCTCTCTTCTTTCCTCTCCTCTACTATGCACTCCTCCTTCTGACATTCTCTCTCTCTTCTCTCTCTTCTAAACCTTGGACCTTGTTTCACATAACACCAGACATTGGCGTACGACACAATAGTGGCCAATTCACGCTTCTTTGAACACGATGTCTCCAAAGTGCCAAAGAAGGCACTGACGGTGGGCGTCGGTACCGTGATGGACGCCAGGGAGGTCCTCATCATAGTGACGGGGATGGCCAAGTCCCTGGCCCTCTGCCAAGTGGTGGAAGGTGGCGTCAACCACATGTGGACTGCTTCTGCCATCCAACTTCATCCCAATGGTCTCATCGTGTGTGATGAGGACGCCACTGCTGAGCTAAAAGTGAAGACGGTCAAGTACTTTAAGGGCGTGGAGCGCACTGAAAGCGAGTTGCTGTGACAATAATCGTTTGCTTGGAACAGAGCAAGATAATAAAAATAAGAACGAGAGCTCTTGTGCTGTGCTAACTCTCCGCCTTTCTCTTCTTTTCTTTGTAGGCATGTACAGTACCTCAGCATGAGGTATTTTTCAGGGAAGGTCGGCAAGGGAGCGTGGTGGAGGAGGTTTGGTGGGGTCGTAGCCAGGCTTATGGACTTTCTTGCCTCCTTGGTTCCTGTTGTCATCCCAAGCCACGGCGCCACGGGTTTTTGTCTTTGGCGGAGGGTTGGCTAACAGCTCGAACCTATTTAATAAATACGCTTAGAGAGCGACCTTCATGCTTTGTTTTTTTTTTTAACGAAAGTACCTGGCTTTCATGCTGGACGCATCGACGCTCCCGTCTGTTTTTTTGCCAGAAGGGATGGCAACAGGGGTGTACTCGTCGGGTGCCCTCTCTTTTTGAAAGCCAGGCGAGGCCTGCTCAATTTGATTCTGTTTGGGGTTAGCCTTTTCTCGCCGAGATAAAACCACAAAACCAACAACACAAAAACAAAGCCCGCTTTGCGTTACCTCAAAGAACTTGGCTTTGCTCGCCATCGCTTGTTTCCTTCTCCTTTCGTAAATTATGTTTCTTTTTATTTATTTATTTCTTTTTGTTGTTGCTAAATTACCATGCAGTTGGTCAGACTTGAACGCACGTTCTGAAATGCGGAAATTTCGGATAACAGATCTGTAGATCGATTCAGATCTTTTTCTGCAGAGAAAAATTTCAGAAGGCGGGTAAAATGCCCTTTCTCTCGGCTCGTGGTGCTCCCCCCCTTCTTCCAGTTTTCTTCCTGACTTTCCTCTTTTCACCTTTTTTTCTGAAGTTGGTTTCGAAAAAGAAGAGGCAGAGGGGGCCAAGCACCAGAGAGAAGAACAGAAAACAACAAACAACAACAAGAGAAGAAGAGGAGACCGACTCTTTTTTTTTTTTGTGGTTTTTTTTTTCAGCTTCAGGCCGTCCACAAGTTTGCGCCCCAAGAGAGCTTCCTCAGCAAAGCACATCAAACTCAGGAGAAAGTAGCGTTGGAAGAAGAACAAGATGGCTGTCAGAGCTCAGTTTGAAAACAGCAGCGAGATCGGGGTGTTTTCTCGATTAACCAACAAATACTGTTTGGTGGCTTACGGCGGTTCAGACAACTTTAGGGTTTTCGAGTCTGAGCTCCAGGATCACATACCTGTTATTCGGGCCACCATCGCAGGCTGCCGAGTCATTGGCAGAATGTGTGTTGGTACGCTTTTCCTATGTTTCTGTTATTTTCGTTTCCTCTTCTGTTCTTTTCGTGCCTCTCTCTCTCTCGTTAAGCTCAAGGCATTGACAACAAAAACACAGGAAACAAGAATGGTCTTTTGCTTCCAAACACAACCACCGACCAAGAGCTGATGCACATCAGAAACTCCTTACCCGACGAGGTAACTGTACAAAGAGTAGAAGAGCGTCTGTCTGCCTTGGGCAACGTTATCGCCTGTAACGACTATGTCGCCCTTGTTCATCCTGATCTGGACCGGGTTCGTTGTTTTTGCTTTTGCCTCTTTTTTACCGAGTGCTTGTTAACCGAGTCTCTGACCCATTTGAATATGATACAGGAAACGGAAGAAATTGTAGCGGACGTGCTTGGCGTCGAAGTGTTCAGGCAAACCATTGCTTCCAACGTTCTCGTTGGCAGTTACTCTGTACTCAGCAATCAGGGAGCATTGGTAACTCCTCCTCCTTTTGCAGGTATTGAAAGGATAGAGAACTCATGTCTTTTTTTTCCCCCTTTCGCGAAGGTACACCCCAAAACCAGCGTGGAGGATCAAGATGAGCTGTCCTCTCTTCTGCAGGTGCCGTTGGTGGCTGGAACCGTAAACCGTGGCAGTGACGTCATTGGAGCGGGCCTTGTTGTCAACGATTGGATTGCTTTCTGTGGTTTCGACACCACTGCCACTGAGATCTCCGTCATTGAGAAGATCTTCAAGCTGCAGGATGCCCAACCCAGTCAAATCGTGAAGGAGATGCGGGACAGTCTCATCGACGAGATGACGTAAATGAGTCTCAGCGCAGGAAACGGATCGAAAAAAAAAAATAAAGAGGAATGCTGGCAGTGGTTTTACTTTGAAGAATATTTTTTGAAAAAAGAGGATGCAAAACAAATGTCTTGCTCACCAACAGAAAGGCTTTAACTCTGTGATTATCTGCACCTCCTCTTTTTCTGAATAGAAAAATATGTATCATTTGTGGCCCAATTCTTCTTCTTCTTTCGCCCCTTCTGCTTCCTTTCGTTTCTTCTTCCGCTTTCTAGCAACCCGTTTAGGTAAAACACAGGAAAGGACGTTGCGGTACATGTGCGCTGGCCCTTGTTCGACTCTAAAAGAAGTGAACAGGCAGATAACCTTGGCAAAGAGGGACGAGCATGGAAGAAGTTCCAACCGTTTGCGTAGCCAACCCACTCAACGAAACCGCTGCGGAAAGAGAAAACCCTTCTCAAAGGCGCCCGGCCTTCAGTTCGCGAAAAAGTGCTTATCGATCCTTGCCGGTGAGCGCTGTCCCACCTCATTACTGGCTGTCAGTTGTAAACCCGAACGAAGGCCCTTCGTCTCCAGCAGCAGATAACCTTCTTGACAACCTACTGCCAGCCGTCACCAGTGCAGAGGAGGGCGAGTCCTACACGGAGAGTACAAACTCCACTACCTTTGAAGAAAAGACGACAAATGCGAACCCTTCCATGACTAACAGACGCCATTCTACTCTGGTGACAATGCCTGTGAAGAATGGTGGAGGAGACTTTTCTCAGGTGTTGCAAGGTCTTGAGAAGAGAGGAGCAAATACCCCCAGGGGACATCGCAGCACCATACTTAATGTAACTCTTCCCTTGCGTTTGTTGTTCTCCACTTCGTCATATCTTTCTCTTCTCGTTCTTCTGCTGGGCTACTAACACAAAGCTTTTCAGCTCCTGATGGATAGCTCGCTAAACTTTGTCACTGCCTTGTGTGCAAGCATTTCTTCACCATATGAATATGAGGCTTGTTGTGTATCCCTTATGATCATCTTTGGGCATCAAGGCAAAGAGAGAGAACTGGTGAAGTGGTCACTTGGAAAGGAGATTTTGCAAGAAGGAGGTGCGTTTGGTCTCTCTTTTCCCTGACCATGTGGGTTATTGAATGGTGGGTGACACAATCCTTCCTGTGCTCTCAGAGGACAGACCCCATACTTTATTTAGAGGAAACACAGTTGCTTCTAAATGCATGAGCCTTTACATTCAATGGCGAGGAAGGAGATTCCTTCAAGCCCTTGTTGTGCCTCTTGTGACAGATGTTATGAGACATGAGGCAATAGAGGTAATTCCCAACCATATTTTATACGTTAACAGTAGTCCCATGAATTTATCATTAAGCACTGCTAACCTCTCACTATGTTTTACAACCTCGTTTGCAGGTGAACCCGTCTAAGCTTCGTGACCCTTCCCTTCTTGAACAGAACCAACAACGTTTGTTGGAGGCTGTGGAGTTAGTCTTCTCAGCCGTTGAGAGCATGGCCACCTCATTTCCTAGGTATTGGCTCCTCCTTTGATCATACGCCTTCAATTAACGCATTGAGTCTCCTCCGACAGCTCTCTACAGAGCATGTTTCATTTCATCTTTGAGAGGGTAACGGAGAGATGGCCGGGTCATGGGTATCAGATTGTTGGCGGATTCTTCTGGCTTCGGTTCATGTGTCCTGCTCTTGTAACGCCAGAGAAATATGAGTTCGTGTCCTCCCTATCCACTTCAGAAACCCGGTTGTCAGTACATCAACGGCGTTCTCTGATACTAATCACAAAGATAATACAGAATCTTTCAAATGGCGGTACGTAAAACACGTTTTTGCTCTGCACAAGTCCTAAAATTCTTTCTCCTTTGTTGTTTAACCATAGTGCTGTTCGGAGAAAAAGAAAAGTTTATGGGCTTCTCAAATGCGTACATTCAGTCCAACGAGGAACGAATGCAAGCTTTCCTAGCGAACCTTTGTAACCCCACGTATGATGCTCCCAAAGATGGCACACTACCCCAACAGCAACACGTTGGTAAGCCTAGCGATGAGAAAAAGTTAAGGAGAAGAGGGGTTCATCTTCCAGAAGACACAGTGGCGGCCCTCATCCAAAACGACAACAACAATGACCACCGATCGCTACGTACCAATGACCAAGAGTCACAGGACAGCAGAGCCATAAGCAACGAGAATGCTGCACAGGCGTTGGAACGAGTTATCCGCAGTTTGGTTTGCCATGGAGAGCAGGTGATTCAACATCTGGAAGGAAAGCTGGAAGAAAAGATGGTAAAGGACTGTCTTGCCACCTTCAACGTGGATTATCCTGTGGAAGAAATGGGGAGACTCCGTGGTGGGGCTTTGGAGGAAGAGGACCCGTTGGTGATTTGGTGGATGGCGTGGGTATCTGGTGTCGGCCTGGAGCCACAAAAGAAAAAGGCTACGAGGGGTGGAGCGAGCTTGATGAAGTTGACGAGGTTGGCAAGGAAAGGGGAAGAGGGCATAGGGAGCGAGAAGGAGAACAACGCTAAGCAGCGAGAAAAGAAAAAGCCTTCCTCAAAAACAGGACAAGGCTCCACGAAGGAGGGAAGCAAGGCAAGTAATTCGGGAGGAGAGCCGAAGCAAGGTGCTTCCGCAAGGAACCCTTCCAGGAAAGGTGGGAGTGCAGCCAGAGATGTAAATGAAGACATTCTACGGCTTAAAAACCAGCTGGAGGAAGAGAAAGAGCTCACTCAAAAGCTGACCAAGGAAATGCGGACCGTAAAAGTTCTGCTGATCGAAAAGACCGACGCCATAGCAAAACTGGAAGCTGAAAAGAAGCGGTTAGAGGACTTACTGAGGAAGAATGGGATCGCCTTTGCGCCCCCATCAAACGAAGAGGAGGGAGAAGAGGGTTAGGTTAACCTTTTTTTTTTTTTTTTGGGAGGGTAAATAAGTACTAAAATGACTTCGCTGACGTAACACCATCGCGGAAAAGGCAGGAATGCTGACGTGTGTTCCTGGATGACGTGTGCTCTTTGAAGAGAGAAGGCAGTCGCGAGTGAGCGGAAAGATGAACGACGCCAAGTCCAAAGATGGGCTTTCAGATAAGCCAGCAATCTCTCCGGATAGGGTGCGTTTGCAGGAGTGATGGATTCGTGCCTTTCTAACATCATCGTAACAGGAACTGCTCGAGCGGCATATGGAGGAAGCCAGTCCTTTCCACCACCTGGGCATAGAAAAGAAACACTACCCAAAAGCAAAACACCGTTGCGACGACCACTTCGAAGATGTATTTCAGGCGCTATACCACGACACAGAAAACGCCAAGGATGCCGCCATCACATTGTGGAAGTGTTGGCGGTCTGAACCGGGGTTAGTCCTCTTTTTCTTATCTTTCTCATCTTTTTTTTTTTCATTTGCTTTTTTTCTGCGGGAACAGCCCTTAATCCTCTGTCATTGTTTGTACTTCTCACAGGAAAGAGCCGTCTCGCATCTACGACACCGAATACAAGATATGAAGCTCACCAAAACCAAAGCATGCATAAGTTTAATGTGGGTGTTCTTATCTTTTGTTTAAACAATTTTACCGGAATTTAAAAAAAGAAAACAAAGGGAGGAAAGGGTGGGAAGAAAGAAGAAGGTAGCGTCTCCTGGTCTTACGAGAAAGAAGCGGAAACAATATCTCCCTCAGCGTTGATGATCAGTTGGAAATTGGTCCATGCGTCACCATCTAACAAGACCAGCTCATCCCCTTCCTCATCAAGAATGGAGAGGAAGCCACCGCCTGAGAAACCAGTGCCGCTCAGATCCTCGATGATTATCACAATGGCTTGGCCAGGCGGTACTTGTACCACAAACTGGTTGAAACCTCCTTCAAGGGTAGTTGGGGTTATGACGTAAGGACCCACAACCTCCTCCTCATCATCAGATCCAGATCCAGAACCTAGGCCATCAGGAAGAACCCCGCCACGAGTGCTCCTCCGTGTTGGGCCATCGGGGATTATCTGAACGCTGAAGAACTCTCCGCCATCAAGTGAAAGCTCAATGGTGTACTCGGTCCAGTCCTCGGGAGGAATGAAGCCCACCAGGGAGGACCGGGGGTAGGTCACTCCTCCTTGGTCGTAGGTGGGGCAACAGACTGCGGTGAGGTTGGAAGCGTCGAGACCGCAGCCGCCACCAAAGTCGATTCTGCCAGCAATCTCGGCCTCAGGATAACCACCAGAGGGAACGGCCAACCAGAGTACATCGCCGCCAGCGATGCCCGCCATGAGGTTCACAAAGTCCACAAAGGAGAACTCACAACTTGGATCTGAGTCGTCACAGACAATGAAAGAAGCGTTGATGGTGGTTGAATAGGTGGATCCTTGAGGGAAAGTAGCCACAGTCTCGACAGATGTTTCGATTCCATCGTTAGATAAGACAACGAGCTTCGCTCCTAGGGCACCCCTGATTTGAACGGAGGCGGTACCGGCAGTCCATCGGTCAGGCCTGTTGGCAATGTTGGTGGAGACGTAGGCACCAACCACCACTGAGTCAGAAGCTTGACCGATATCTTCCAGGCAGGCTGCACCACAACTGGAGGCGGAGGAGCAGCTTCCAATGGCGCCTTGGCAGCATTCCACCTTGGCTCGCTCTGGGAATTGGAGGTAGTTGGGGGTTTCCTTTCTGACGTCCCAATCGCCGCCATTTACACAGGCGCCAGTAGCGTAGGCAATGGCGTCTCCGGGATCGGGCATGGAGCTCTGGATAAGATAGCGCCCCGGACCTAGTAAGAAAGAGCTGGGCAGCTCGTAGAAATTGGAGCCATACTGGTCATAATTGCCTGACGGTGTGTCAGCTCCCGTAACAAAGGAATAGGGAATAAACTGAAAGAGGGTTGCGTTCTGCACGTCAGGATTTTCTCTTGGGAAGTTCCTGTCCCAGATACCCACTTGAGCAGAGGCCAGCGAATTAGAACCGTTATTGTTGAACAAGCCCATAGCAATCACTTCCACAGCTCGGTTACGAACAGCGAAAGGCAGGTGAACTAGACCGTCAAATTCATACTCTCCAGTTGTTCCAACATCAACTTGGTGAGTGGGGGCTTCTGACCAGATGAACTCGGGGATGTCGTGCTCTACGTGCAGATCAAACTCGCCGGTGGAGAGGTCGAATGACACGTAACCACAACCCTGAAAGTTGGGGAAGGGGGCGGGAAGAGGGTTCACAGGGTCCAGCTTCATAGTGCCACAGATAAGAGGCACGTTGTCCACGTCACCGCTATCGGTACCGAGGAAAGCGGGGAAGGGGAAGAGCTTATCATCAATAGAATTCTCAGAAAGACCAACAAAAGGGGTCTTGTGGTTGCCGCAGAGACTCAACCCAGGGTCGTCGAAGCTAATATCGTGGCAGGACTTGATCACAGAGACATCGTAATTAGGGTCTGCGGAGTGACAAGCATGGACAAGAACCACACCAATGTGCACGCGCTTCACCTCCACGGGAAGGTCGGGCTCTGCAGAGCGAACAAGGCCGACACCAAACCAGTTGTGCCTCGTGTTGCGGAGAGGGATTTCATGGCGGCGCAAAAGATTTCTCCAAGCGCCAAGAAGACTGTCCCCGGAGCCGGTCAAAAGGTTGACGCTGCCAATGCTGATGGGAGGATTTCCCAAGTACTTGTTCTGAGGGTTCTGTCCCGTCTCCCTGGTCGTAAAGTTGCCCAAAAACAACCTGGTACATAGCCGAAAGTTGGTGATAAGAATCTGCTTAAACGAAGGACAAAAAGCTAGGAACGAAAATGATACCTGCTTGCCAGTGTCATAATCTCTATCAACTCAGTGGAACCGAGTTCGGTAATATCACGGCGATACATGCCACGGGGCTCACGGCGGGTAAGGAAAGGAGGAACACGGGTTTCACAAAGCCCAGCAGTATCGATTCCTTCAAAGCCCCAGTCAGAGGATTGAGATTCCTCCGGGAAACAGTACTCATCCACTTGCTGCTCGTAACTCCTTACTGCGTAAAAAACCAAATGTAAGTTTCATCAGTTTCGCGAAGATTAATAACAGATGTTCCAAGCCCAGGACGACAGTACCTGCAAGAGTGGTTGCCAAGTCATTCAAGTCAGGATGAGGAATGAAAGAGGCATAGCCATCTATGAACTCCCTCATATTAAGACCCTTGAACTGCATAAGAAAATAGTAGAGACGGAAGTGCTCGAGTGCCTCTCCTGCGTGGTCCCGGTCTACGGTTCCGTCGCAGCCATAACCGAAATTGCAGCCGTTGAGAATGTTTCGGTTCCTGATGTCGCAGGCTGGGTGCAATGAGTCAGGACCGTCCGGGCATAACGTATCGTAGAGGTTTTGATACTGAGCGAGGCCCACGGCGAGCAAGCTGGCCGTGAGCAAAAGAAAGAGCACCGCTCGAACCATTTAAAATTTTGGTCTTCTTTCTTTGTTGTTTCTTTCTCTTTAATCCTCCCCGCAGAGCCGACGCTTCTCCTTCCTTTTTTTTCCTCTCTCTCGCTTTCTCTCCTTTTATTCCTGCAGCAAAAAAGTTGTCCTTGGCCAAATTGAGGTTTAGCTTTAACCAAAAAAAAGGTTAAATAAATGTAACCAATCAGCTACGCCAAAAAGCTTGCCTTTTCAAGCATTTGAGGTTGAGGCTGCCTAAGCTGTCGACAGTATGAGGGTTTATCCATTGGTGCGTGTTTCGGGAGAGAACGACGCCCACCATCGTGGCACATGAAAAAAAAAATAAATAAATAATAATCAAATAGTTGAACAGAAGCGTCACATACGGTTCATTGTCCGAGGAAAGCCCTCACTTATCAAGCGCAAGCAAACAATAAACAAGTCGGGTAAGCCAACAGAAGGGTCCTTCATGACAGAAGCTACCTTTGGTGAACCACACAAGGCCTGAAAATACAAAAAAAAAAGGAAATTTGCATATATAAATCAGGCAATAAAAAATTGGAGGAGGCCGGCATCGATCCGGCTACCTCTCGCATGCTAAGCGAGCGCTCTACCATCTGAGCTACACCCCCTCTATTGCTATATGTTTCTCCGGTTTTGCGGTGCTGTTCTCATAGAGCTAAAGTAGCGGAAAGGGCAAACACGCGTAAAATTTGGCTCGGGCTGGCAAAAGGAAGAACAGGGCGTAACTTGTAGCATGTCGGGTGGCGCTTATCGCTCGTCTAACCCCCTCGCTAGAGCACAACAAGGGTTACCAACGGGAAAAACCCCACCTCACACTCCACTTTCAACTTCGCTCCCTTCTCATATTGAACAAGTTTGCTCTTCTCTCTCTCTCTCTCTCTCTCTCTCTCTCTCTCTCTCTCTCTCTCTCTCCCTCTCTCGTACGCATCTTTTTTCTAATGTTCATACCGGTTATCCCAGTATGATCCTGCATCTCCAACAGTGGATGGTTATGACAGTGGTGGCTCTTACAGCAGTAGCACAGACGAAGAGGGGCAACATGAACTCTTCCTTGTCGGGGTGCGAACGTGCGTCCTCATCACTGCCACTTTTGGTTTATTCTTCTTTCCACTCACCTCCTTTTCTTGATCAACAGTGCCCTTTCGAAGCTCACTCCACAAACGTTGGAGAGTGTGATCGGAGAGATACTGTTACACGTAGATCAAAAGTGTTTCCACCCTCCCACCGGAGAGCCTTGCGAAGGACTAAACTCTTTCTTTGCGTTGGAAGACCTTGGCTTGCTCCTTTTTGAAACCACACTGGCTGATCCTGCTATGAGCCCTCTCTACGCTTATATTTGTGCCTGTCTTACTCAATGCCTCGACCCGGTGGATGACTGGGTTTGTTTTCTGTTCACTCCTTTCTTACGTAAAAGAGTGTGTAACCGACCCGACTTTTTTGCCACAAATCAAAGGACTTGGCATCCGTGGTCTGGGAACGATGCCAGCAGGAGCTGGAAGAAATAGAAGCTTTACGAAAAGACGAAGGTCCACCTCGCGGAGACTCCTCCCCTCAGTTTGACGAACGTATGAGGCAACGCAACTTGACCACATTTAGGTTCATTGGAGAACTCTACAACAATCAATTGCTCTCCTTTCACGAGGTACTGCGGTTGTTGTCGGATGCGCTGCGAGAACCGGGAGATGACCATGCCATGGAACAGTGCTTTGTTTTACTGGATACCGCTGGCAAAGCCCTTGAAAGCGACTTAGGTTTGTCATGTGTCTGTCTGTATTTGCCTTTTCGTCTACCAGCGAGAACTTACAAAACCGAAAACAACATTCTAGCGGAAGCATCAACAGAAAACGATGTTAGTAGAGCCACGAATGCAGCGACTTCTTACCAGTTTTTCCAGAGCGTCTTCCATTTCTTGCAAGCCTACATCGACACGCCAGGCTCCTCCCAACGGATACGCACTTTGTTTCAAGTACGTATCGTGCTTTATTCCTCCCCTTTTCTGGACTAATTCTTGGTACCAAATCATTTGCTCCTTTTTCGTTTCCTTTCAAACAAAAGTACTTGTTGGGATTGCGACAAAGAGCATGGAAACGGAATGCGTCGTCATCGTCGACATCACCAGCTGCAACCGCTGGAACTCGTGTTCAAAACAATGAAGGACAAACAAACAGAGGAGGCGAGAGTTCTTCTGCCTCTTCTAATCCAACACCAACGACAGCAGGTGGAGGAGCAGGTAGTGGAGGAGGTGGCACCATCGATGCTGAAAAGATGAAGCAGATAAGAGAAACAGCGCGACTCATCATTGAACCGATGAAAATGCATCTCGAATTTGGCCAAAGTTTGGAAGCAAAACTCAAACAAACTGAAGACAACTTCCGCTCCACCGACCTAAATGCTGCTGATAAACTTGAACAGGTTTGTGATATCTATGTTATTGTCTCGTTTCTAACAAAAGTATATAATTTGACTAGGACCGAATGTTGGCCGAGACAAGACGGAGCATGAATGAGACATGGTGGAACAAGCTGAACGAATTGTTGAGCTACTTACAAAATCATTTAGGGCCTGTTCCTTTTTTAATTAAGTTGATTCGCCTCGTCAGCGCTTATTGGAAACAAACGAATGCCTCAGGAGATTCAAGTACTTTTTTTTTTTGTGTTTCTGTGCGCACGTGTTTCTTTTTCTACGGATGTTTGTTCTCTTCTATGGTCGCAGTGAAGTAACTCTACTCTCTCTCTCTCTCTCTCTCTCTCTCTCTCTCTCTCTCTCTCTTCAGAACAATCAACCACATATGAAACAGTAAACCTACGACTTCTTCGCAAAACCATCGGGCAACACCTTAAAGAAGTAGAGGATGCAGTACAAATGCATTCTGTTACTACCTCTACTTCTCCTCCTCCACCTTCTGCTTCCTCTTCTGTAGTCACAAAGCCTTCCACATCTTCAAACGCTCCCTCTACTGGCCGTCCTGCTTCCTCATCTCCTTTGAACCAACCGATAAATCTTTCGCAACCATCTTCGTCTTCCTCTTCTCCTTTCCCCTCGTCCTTGTCAACCAAATCAGCCTCTCTACAAAGCGCTCGGTTTCAAGAAGCAGCACGAAGTCAGAACGCTCTTGCTTTTGCACAAAATTGGGAAACTCAACTGCGAAATGCTGCCAATGACTTCAGTAGCTTTGCAAGGCTTCTTTCAAAATATGATGGGCAGCTGCTCACAAACGAACAAAAGGTTTAGTCTTCTTCTAATTTTCAAATTTGTTGACTAAAGTATGTTCACTTTATTATCAGCTGAATATCCTCAGGAAACAAACGTTGGCGGTGGATGTATATCAAACAGAATTACTGAAAGAGCTACAATTGGTGTCATCCCAGCAGACTCAGCTTGATACACTCCTGCATGACCTCGCTGACCATGTGGCCGATACCTTTCAGGACTCTGATGAGATCCAATTGCATGATAGGTGAAAAAAGATGTCATCTTTCTTAGCACACTATGTTCTTTTGTTCTCTAGAAACCCACTAACATTCTTGTATTGAATTTAATACTACCGTTGTAACAGCGACGAAGTGGCGCGAAACTTGCACTCTGGGCTGGTAGAGACAGCAACCGACCTCAAAGCATTAGTCCAGCAAGTAAATCAGTTATCACAGCAACGGCTGGTGACGACCAAGGACCCCATCGTCCTGGAGTTTGAAGAGATTTTGAACAACAACCTGGCAGCCTTAGAGTGGGTTGACCGAACCAGTGCAGACATCACACGAATGATGAATGAGCTGCAAGTCAAAAACGGTTAGCCAACAAGGAAAGATGTAAATAAATCCCTGATACACACGCACGAAAGCCTTTGCTCTTGTGTACCTGTCCTTTTTTTTTTAACTCTACAAGAGACAGAGAGAGTCACCAGCACTGGTCATAAATAGGTAAACGTTTATAAGGTTAAAATTTTTTCACAACAAAAAGGAGCGCTTTAGAAGGCGGAAGGATTCAACCGCTGTTGAAACTGGAGCAGTTCCTCGGGGCTCAGCGCCAGCACGTACTCTCGGCAGTAGAGGATGGTGATCAAAGGCGGACCCAGCACCAATCCGAACCAGAAGAACATGTTGCCGGCCCTTGTGCCCTTCAAAAAGCGGCCGATGTAGATCAACGGCACTTGACTCATTTGGAAAAAGAACAACCATGGCCTTACTTTTCCTATATAAAACCGTTAATAACATGCGATAAGAAGAACAAGACGAAGATACTAGCAGAGGTGTTACCAAGGAGAACAGCGCAAATCATTTCGTGGATTACGGAAGAGAAGAAGAAAGTGAGCAAGGAAGCGGAGAATTTACTGGTCTTGAAGCTCTCCAGACTCTTCAAATAGACGTGGCGAAGGAGCCATTCGTGAACAGGTCTGTTCCACTTACGGGCATACTCATCAAAAGTTGTGCTGTGACCAAATAGGTTAGAGGGCGAGGAGAGAGAAAGAGAGAGAGAGAGCGGATGCAAACCTATTCCACCAATCGTAGTAGAAGTAGCGATCGGCAAAGCGGGTAATTTCCGCAAACCCATTTGTGATGAGGTCAAACATGATGAAGAAGATCAACATCTGGGCAAATATGAAAGGCACAATCAACGCTGACACAACCTCCAACAAGGAGTGATCACCAACTTGCGCAAGCATTGGTGTAATGTAATGAGTCGTAATGATCTGTTATTAGTGATAACATATAATTCGTTATTGACTAAGAGAGAGAGAGAGAGAGAGAGAGAGAACGAGAGACGCACATGCAAAATGGAAAAGACGCCAACGGCAGAGATGCATTTCTCTAAGACGTAACCCCAACGTATCTTAGCGGTACGAGGATAGTTCAGCTCGTAGACAAGAGTAGGAAAGCACAGGAACATCAAATAATTGCTAAAAGTAACGTTATCGGGGAAGCGGATGGGCTTCTCCCTCTTCAACCGCATCCCGTTGTTGGGTTCAACCACCTCGTTGCTGTCGTCTTCCTCGTCCGAGTCCTGTGGGTCTGCGTCGCATTCATCGGGGAGACTCTCAAACTCTATGTTAGTGACAAAATAAGAGTGAGCCTTCATCATGAAGATAACCATCTCCAACGTCAAGGTTCCGCTGGGCACCATCGGGAAGGAGCTCGTTGTGAGAACGTAGATGCTGCCCACCAGCATGATGCTCTGGTGGAGGGAGTAAAGCACCCAGCTGAGAAGGTTGCCCAGGGGGCTGCTAAGGTAAAGGCGAAGCTTGCAGATGAGGACTATGCCAAAGTTAAAGGTCAACATCGTCAACCAGATGGGAAGCATCCACAACGGAATCAACTGGGCCAAAGCCTCCAAACCAACCAGCGTTCCTGGTTTTCGTATGCATGAACCGCGTTGTTCAGTCAGATATATTAAAGAGAGAGGCCAAAAGAAAAAAAAAAGAGCAGGCAAACCTGTCAAGATAATATTTCTTGTGTTGGAGCCCAAAACGAAAAAGATGCCGACCACCACGGCAAGATTAAAGAAGCCCCGAAACTCGGATGTTTGAATGGAGGAAAGGGCAGTGGCGGAGGTATCAAAGTAGGAGTAGCGCGCTTTGAATTGCAGCGCGCTCCTGCGTTGTTGGGCACGACCCTTCCTGGTCTTTTTGCCCTCCGCAGCAGCTTCCTTGTTGTCGTGAGGTTGGTCGGCCTTCTTCTCCGAAAGGAGAGGCTCAGAAGGGGCGATGAGCCCTTCCTTCTGCCTATGGCGTAGCTCCTGGGTGGCAGCGCTCATGCTAAATAATTTTGTTTTCAAAAACCTGCAGAGTACCCCCTCTACTACTACTTATTTTGCAGCTCTTCCTTCCTTCCCCGCTTTTCTTGGGCGCAAGTATTGTTCCCCTATGCTGCTGCTTTGGAGTTTCTCCAAAGATAATTTTTTTTTTGGCAATGTTTCCCCGCCGCTCACCGCCCCCAACACAAGAGGGGAAAAGTCAAATTTTGCTCCAGAAATTCGTAATTTTTTCGGCTCGGCCGTTTTTGGTAGTTTTAATTTGAATATATCCGGAGTGAGATTTCGGAATATTTGAATTCCGAAATTTCGATTACGTACCTCCGGAAATTCGCCCTTTGTCCTCTGCAGGGACAACCTTGTTCTTTCAACCCCAATAATATAACAAACAGCAAACCGGTTATACGGGTTTGTGGTCCCTATGGACTGGTATGGCCTGGAATCCACCACCTTTATGTTTTTTATGGGTTGAAAAGAAGAGGCCTGGATCTGTGAATGAGCAACTAATGAAGCAATTCATTAGAAAAACTTTTCTCTCCTGCGTTTCTTCCTCTCTTTCTGTTTCCTTGTAGTTGCGAAAACAGGGAGCGCAATGCAGGCAATACAGTCGGTGGTGGCGGCAAAGGAAGAGGAAGTTGTGCAAGTCACAACTGAAAACGAAGAAGAAGAGCTTGCCGCAACTTACATCGATGCTGGTATGCCACTTTTTCACCTTCCAACCCTTCATGCTTGCATTTAACTCTCTCTCTTCTCTCTCTCTCCTTTTCTCTCTTTCCCATCTCTCTCTCTCCTCTCTCTCAGTGGAGGGCATAACCTGGGAAAGCGCAGAGACCGCAAGAACTCCTCTGGCCAAACGCGTGGCAGATGCCAAAGAGAAACTGAGAGAAAGGAGAGCCCAGCGACAAGTCCGGCAACAACACAAGCAGGTAGAGCGGGCAAAGAAAAAGCAGGCGCGGACAGTACGCTTGGAGCAGCACAAGGAGAAGATCAAGGTTAAAACGGAACTGTTCAAGAAGAACTTTGTGCCCGTTTTCAAGGAGTACTTCTTGTTGGAGGACGTTCTTCCCAACTGCAAAACCGGAGACATTGTTTTGCTTCATGGCACCGAATAGTACGTTTGCTAGTTTGCCAGAACTTCTCCTTGCTCTCTTGCTCTCTTTTCCTCTCTATGAAGTATTTGACCCAGTTTGTCTTTTTATATTCGTGCATATAGCATTAGCCGCGCTATTGAAGTGAGCACGATGAGCTACTGGGTACTCTCTTTCGCTCTCTCACTCACTCTCTTCTCTGCTCTCTCTACTCTCTCTGCTCTCTTTTCTCTCCCTTGGTGTGACGGAAATAATACTGACCGTCATTACTGCAGTCTCATTGTGCTATATTGATACGTAACCCGTCAGATAACATCAAGAAGCTTTATAATGTGGAACAATATGTTGCGAAAGCAGAGGCCTACGGACTTTCTGATATCCAAAATGGTTCGGTCTTGCAACATTTGCCAAGCTTTTTCTGATCCTATCTCTCTCCTTGTCATTTCTTTCTGGTCGCTTCTCTCTCTCTCTCTCTCTCTCTTTCTTTCTCTTCATTCAGATGAAGTGTATCTCTTTGAAAGCGACACGGAAACAATGGATCAACGAGAAGGTGGTGGTGTGCAGTTGCTCCCGTTCCGTTTGTAAGTTCCTGAATTCATTCAACATTTTCTTATGGAATCTCCATTCATATTCTGTTTCCCTTTGTTTCTCTTCGCATGTTGCCTTTAAAAAGGTGGCTGCGAGATACTATGGAGTACTATGGAGTTGATCCTGTAATGGCTGTTCGTATGTTGGTGGTGCCCGACATTACAGATGACAACTCAACGGTGCATATTGTTTCCCTAATTTTTGATGTTTTCATTCATTCCTCTCTTAACATCCATACTACATAATATGGTATAGGACTATCCGGAGCTCGAAAAGTTTATAGAAGAAATAGCATTTCGTGGCTATAAAGTCCCAAAGCGTCAACTGGTAACAAAAGAAGCTATCTCTGTTAACCTTGCTCATATTACAACCCTTCTTAATCGCTTTCTTAAACCATTTGTTGCTATTTCAAGATTGGAAGTGTTCATAAACGCAACAAAGTGGAGGACCTATCCTCAGTCTTTTGTTCGGAGCTCGTTGCAGCAACCTTAAAAAGCATGGGGTTAGCTATCTACCTTCCTCTCTCTCTCTCTCTCTCTCTCTGGTGTTTGTATGTAACAACTCAGTTTCTTTTTCTGATTGGATAGATTGTTGGAGAAAGACCACAGTGTATCAAGCAATTATGTTCCTAAAGACTTTTCTTCGCTTTCTTTCGGTTTGAAGCACAAAGGAAACTCTTTCCAACTGGTTAACACCCTTCCTTTCGTCGTCGTTTCTGTTGCTGTTTCGTCGCTCCCTTTCTCTTTATCTTTCCCTTTCATTGATTCTCTTTCTCTGCGCCTGCCGCATTTCTGACTGCTTTCTTCTCCCAGTTGCGCAATGCTTTTCTGGAGCCCGAGATCAGCATTCGCTTTGCTGCCACGCCATTTCTCAAAGTGGAGCAATAATACAATAATGGAGCATTTTCTAACGTGGTGGCCGTACCTGTAGCGCCGCAGGGTAGACGTAAGTATTGAGGTGTGTCTATGTATTTTCCCACTGAGACTAAGAAAACATAAAACCTACTTCTATGAATAGTGCGTCATCTTGCGGGCAGTTAGCCATTGCGTCGACGATAATTTTAAATTAGGTTAACCCTTTTTTGAAGACAGATCCTTTTTGTCGACAGATTACTTCATAACCCTCGAGTGTGGCACTTTCGCAGGAGAGAGAGAGGAGAGGGAGAAGCGAGAGAAGAGAGAGAGAGAGAAGAGGGAGAGAAGCGAGAGAGAGAGAAGAGAGAGAGAGAGAAGAGAGAGAGAAGAAAGATGAAGTACATGGTGTGTCTGGATCTGTCCACAGAGGCAAAGAAGGCTCTCGCACTTTGTTTGAGATGGGTAAGCAAATTGCTCTTTTTTTTTTCATTCCTCCATGGAACGCATAGTTGAGACAAATGATTTGTTATAAGGCGAAGCCAGAGGAAGATGAAGTGTTGCTGGTGAGCATTGCAGAGCTGTATTCCACAAGCAGCGTGTTGTCACTGCTGCGGGTCGACTTTGACAGTCAGATATTGGAGAAGGCCAACCATCACATACTCAAAGGAACTAAAGGTACCTATTCTCCATCACGTCACCACCGCCATTTGTTCCAGAACATTCACACGTCTAGCTATCCTCTCTTTCTCGCTCTCTCTCCACTTCTTCTCCGTGGGTTCTATCAACAACAGAAATGATGCTAGAGTATGAAGAAGAGTGTACAAAGAGAAACTTACAATATAGTGTAATAGTCGAGGCTGGAGATCCAAGAGAAAGGATATGCACGTTGGCCAAAGAGCATGGCGTTGACTTTCTCTTTCTTGGAAAAAAAGGCAAAACAACGCTCGAAAGGTATCCCTTTGCTTTTCTCATACCTCTCTACTTTGTTTCTTCGCCCTTAACCTGACTGTCTTTCATGAACATCACGATCCTTACGCCTACCACTCTCTCGCTATCCAGAGCCTTTGTGGGAAGTGTGTCTCGCCACTGCTTGGAACACGCTCCGTGCAGCGTGGTTGTGGCTCACTGACGCGGGTCATTGGTGCACGAGAGGCGCTTTAGTATGTCGACACAAATTGTTTGATTTTCCGTTGGTTGTTTGTAATTTTGTCGACAAATAGAAAGAAGAAAGTAAAACGAGAAGAATGGAGGCGGTGAAGCTTGCTGGGGACTTGATACGTGAACACTTTGGAGAGAGAGTGCACGTATGTGTTGTTTTGTAATATATTGTGCGATCATACAATATTAACCCCAAGTTCTCTTTTTCGTTGTTTTAAATAAAGAGGATCGGCGAGCTTTTGCTTCACAAAGGCCGGCTGACACAAGAAGCACTGGTTCATCACAGTGAGATGCCCACGGAGGAAGTCAAGAGCTGCATCATGCTGCTCATTCAACACGACATCGCCTCCTTTACCGAAGAGTACGTCTCCTCGGAGGGTACTTCTTCCTCCACGAGCAACACTTCTTCCAGCCGACGAGGAAGAGGAGCGACAAAAACCTCCACCGAGCCAGCCATAGACACCTACTACCACATCAACCTACAAAACGTGCTTTGGCGGCTGCGTTATCCCAAGTTTTTAGCCGCTGTTAACAAAAAGTTTGGACCAGCGGTACGCTAGTCCTTCCCAAGCCCATTGGCCGTTGTGCTTTCTCTTCTTCTACAAGCACACATGCGTTATTGCCCATTGTTTATGTTTATTATTTTATTTTTTTTGCAGGCGGAAATGATGCTACAGTTACTGATCGAACATGGGCGGCTCACCAAAGAACAGATCTTGAAGCACGCTGCCTCGTTGGCCAGCGGTTTGTGGCAACTCTTCACTTTTCTCTCTTTTGTTTGCTCTCCAACTCTCTCTCTCTCTCTCTCTCTCTCTCTCTCTCTCTCTCTCTCTGGTTTTTTTGCGCGAAGCAAAAGCTCAAACAAAACAAAAGTGGAGGAAGTGGATCCAAAACCGTTGCTGCAGATGGTGCGAGAGCGTTTCATCGTGAGGGTGGCAGATGCGCCCCGGCCTCTTCCTCCCCCTGAAGTGAGCTTGGCGTCAGCCACTTCCAGTGGCAGAGCTAGGAGTGCCAAGGCTCTGGCGGCAGATGACTATGATGACATGGATTCTCCTGGTGTCGCTTCCGTAGGTTCTTCGAACTTGAATCCCTCCTTCCGTACAGGTGCTTCGGTGCGTCTCCCTCCTCTTCTCTCCTGTCTCTTGCCATTGCTTTCCTACTAATCGTTCTCTCTCTCTCTCTCTCTCTCTCTCTCTCTCAGAAACGCAAAGCGCCAACCAAAGCGATTGCTGGATCTTCCTTAAAAGTAACATTCTCTTTCTTTCTTGTATTCTGTTATCTTATTCCTAATTGTTCTTTTTTAGAAAGCAAATGTTGATGCGAATGCCCCTACATTTGAGGAAGGGCAGGTTTACTGGAGACTGAATAATGAAAGATTCAACACCTACTTTCGCCACGAAGTGAGTAACACAACACAACAACAAACTGGTCTTTCAATCAACTGACAGATCTCTTCTCCCTCTTTATAGGCGTGTATAGACCTTGTAAGAGAGAAACTGGACGCAACAGCGGGTACCATCATCAAAACCATGTTTCAAATGACAGAGCCATTTCTACAGAGTGCTAAAGACGAAACATCTGGTATTTCTTTCCTGCTTACCTTCCTTGCTAACCTTACTTTCGCTTCTTTCTCACATTCTTTATGTTTGACACAGTGCCTGTTGATGCTGAAAAGCTGCACGAGAAGATGACACAAGGAGAAATGTTAGCTGCAGATGTGAGTTCGTACGAGACATTAAAAAAGTACCTCGAAATCATGGTACCAGATCTCTCTTATTACTTCAATTTTTTTATGTTTGTTCTTCTCTAAAAAAATGTTTCAGGCTACGGACAAAGCCCAAATGGTTACGCGGGTGAGCAGTTCACCTCTGGCTTATGTAATAAGTTCGTGTCACCCTACTCTAATTCGTTCTCCTTTAGAACGCACCACTGGCTAACACGCATGTTTCAAATCAAATCACACACAGACATGAACAACCTGAGTCAAATACTGCGCATTAAGATGATCGAGTCCATCGTTCGAGACAAGTTTGGTTACCTGAGTCTACGCATTTTTCGTCTTCTTACCATCAAACGCCAACTCGAACAGAAAGAGGTTCTCTCTCTTCTCTCACTCACCAAATTAAATACTAAGAAAAAATATCATCGCATTAGATAGCAGACTTATCTCTCATTCCACTGAGTGAAACCCGCGAACGTCTCTACAAGATGTTAAGCACAGGCTTCGTGCATCTGCAAGAAGTGCCCAAAGGGTCAGACCACATGCCCTCTCGCACCTTCTACCTCTGGTCGGTGCGCATACCCGAGATAAAGGTTCAACTTACGGAGGAGCTGTACAAGGCCGTTCGCAACATGCGCATGCGGTTGGCCGCTGAGTTGGAGCGTTCGCAAGATTTGGAGAGAGGAGGGACCAACGATGAGGTCGGAGAGCTCACGGAGCAGGACTTGCAGACCATTTCGGACCGATTGGAGAACTCTGTAATTCATTTGGATGATACTCTGATGGTCTTGAACGACTTTTGAGAGGCGGTAGGTCTTTGCGTGTTCTTGTTAACCTTTCAAAAAAAAAAAATACAACAAAGTTGCATAAATAAGTCTGGGAGATAGCACGTCAATTCAATGCGTCTTCTTTCGTTGTTTTCCTTTGTTGGGTTGAAGTAGGAGCAACAAGGGCTAGCTACCATAACGCTGCACAGAAGAAGAGTACCACCGCAACGCTCCCAACACGTCCCTCCATTCTACTTTGCCGATCGGCCCTAACTCCCTGTTGTATTTTGTTGGGTAAGCCTCATTTCTTGTTTTTAAAGGAACCACCGAAGAGAGAGAGAGAGAGAGAGAGAGAGAGAGAGAGAGAAGAGGAAAGACGAACAAAATTTCAATGAGAGCAGAGTGCCAAGGAGGAAAAGCAGGCAGTGCCTCTATTTTATCAAACTTGAGCATCAGCTGAGGATCTTCCAGCCCTCTTAACCCTATTGTTGTTGTATCAGTATCACACGTCAGAGCAACAAGGAGAGAAACAAAGCGTTGCAAAGAACTAGACTAACGAACCACAAAGAGAAGAGTAGACAGAGTCTCTGGTTAGCCGCTCCTGCAGAGGAATAGGCACTGGTGAAGAATTTCTCAACTGCTCTACGTTCCGGCAATAGTCCCTCAACCCCTGGACCAAGTCGAAGCGTCCCCCTCTGTGATGAGAAAGTATGTTGACTGTACAAAACCGCTTGCTCTCTTCTCTCTCCTCTCCTTCTTCCTTCCTTTCCTCCTTCTTTTGTTGCTTCTTCTTGTCGCAGCTGCTTACAACATCAAAGCAAAGACGGTAGGGAGCATCCTTCTCGGCGCAACGGAGGCCATGGCTAGCCGGAGGCACCGCCCTCAACTGCAAGAAGCTCTGCTCCTGCAGTCCCCTCAGGATGAGGTCCGCCCGCTCGGCCAGCTCCCCGTTACCATCGAACAGGGAGACGTGAGGCACACCGCTGGCCAACAGCCAAACCACCACCCGAAGGAGGGCCGACAACGTGCCTTCGGTGGTCCTCTCCTTGTCGCTGTTGCTGCTGAGGGAGAGAGCCTCCGCTTCGGCAACGACCAGCGCCACGTGGTTGGGTCGCTTCTTTAGGTATAGGGTCTGGCGGTGCAAGTCCTCCTTGGACAAACTGTTGCGAGAAGAAGACGAAGAGGCGCTAGCAGAAGAGGTTTGTGTTTGGACTTGGTGCCGCAGCGTGCCATCCGGCCGCCACAGGCAAGCCGCTGGGGATGCTGATGGTTGGTACCGCCGCCACCACTGCTCTTGCCGTCGGAGCAAAAAGGTGCTCCGCCACAGTTGGACGAGCCACAACAGGGTGCGCCAGACCCCGAAGAGAATGCCCTGCCAAATTGCATGAACCATCCCCACCGGTGCCGCCGCCACTGGGTGGTCTTGCACCTGGACCTTCTTCTTCCTCATTTACTCTCTTTGTTGCGAGGAGGCCGACAGACTGGCTGGCTGGCTGGCTGGCTGGCTGGCTGGCTGGCTGGCTGGTCGCTGTGGCTTTCTTTTGCGGCAGGTGTTCCAGGAGAGAAAAGCCACGTCACCACCGCATACCCTGCACAGCCCCTGCACCATTGGAGCTCCACAGGTCTTTCTTTTTTCTTTCTTTCTCTTTTTTTTCTTTCTTCTTTTTGCTTTTTTTTTTCTCTTTCTTGTTGGTGTTTAAAAACAACAAGGGCGGACTTGTTCACTGCGGTATGTTTTTTTCCCCCTCTCCACTCTGTCGTGTTTGCTTTTAGCGCACCCTGTCGCTGCGCTGTCAACTGCCCTTTGACTTTCTCGGCGAGATTAACTAACACTCCTGATCAAAACAACAACAACAGTTTTTCCTCCCGGTACCAAACAAAAAATGAGAGGTGCAGCTCGAGGTGGTGGCGGTGGTCGTGGCGGCGGCGGTGGTGGTCGTGGCGGCAGTGGTGGAGGCAGAGGCCGTGGCGGAGGACGTGGTCGAGGAGGAAGGGGGAGAGGCAGGGGAAGGAGCATGAGCAGAGGAAGGGGCGGCAAACGGGACAGCTTCTCCGGCCAAAGGAAGCGCAAGGACCAACAAGAACCCAAAACCAAAGTGGAGAAAGTGAAGAGCCCAGACTTTCTTGCCAAGAAGATGGTCATTGGTCAAAAGAGCTGGGCCTGCTCCTCCGACGAAGGCAACTTTGTGAAGCTGCAATTCAAGATCTTCCTTACGAGAGTGGATCCACGCGTGGAGGCCCTCATCGTGGAACGGGACAAGAAGAGGAGGTACAAGGTCTCCGTCGGCCTGCAACACGTGACCAACTTGAGCGTTACATACCAACAACCTGAGGACGATGAAGAAGAGGAAGAGGATGGAGAGGACACTGTCCTTGTTCGATTCTCAACCTCAAGGGCCAATCTCGTGTTGGAACAGGGCAGCGTGGAGAAGACTGGCTCCAGCTCCTCCAACGTGGCATGGAGCGCATGGGATTGCGTCTCAGAGCTGATGCCCGACCATGCCAAGACCTGCATGTTCGAGATACAGATCAAGGGCGGCCCGGAGAAGCAGCAACAGATCATGCTTGTGATGACCTCTCACATGGTACGTGCCAATAAGTTAGCGCAAGAGGCAAAACAACGCAAAAACGACAAAGGAAGGGAAGAAGATGAAGGCGAAGACAAAGTGGATGATAGCGATGAAGAACAAGAAGAGGAGGGAGAGGAAGAAGAGGAGGAAGCGGAGGAAGGTGAAGAAAAGGACGCGACAGAGCTTCAAGCAATGGTGCAAGAAGCAAAGGCAAAAGAGCAACCAAAGAAAGAAAAGACCAGCGACAAGGCAAGCAAATCTAAGCGGAAGAGAAAGCGAGCAGAGAAAGCAGCCGCTGAGCAAAAAGAGGAGAAGGAAGAGAAGCAAGCCGAGACTCCTGAGAAAAAGAAAAAGAAAAAGAAAAACAAGAAGAGCAAGAAGGAAGACAGCACTAGCAACAAGACGCAAGAAGGTGCAGAGACCCCCTCAAAAAAGCCAAAGAAGAAGGTTAAAAAGAACTGAGCGAGCGCCTCAATAAACAACCAATACTTATTTATAAATGGAAAGGAAGGTATCGTCAAACAAACTGTGTTTAAGGCGTCTGTGCTCATGGCAAGTCGGCAAGGGACTTCTTTGGTGGTGGGGGCTTCTTCCTTTCCTCCTTGCGGACTTCCTGTTTAGAGAAAGCAAAGAACAGGTATGAACATACAAAGAAAAAGTGCAAGGAGGTGAGAGCGACGACGAACGTACCGGCTTGAATTTGCCGTCATGTCCGGTGTGGCCACCTCCACTGTTTCCAGAGTTGGACCACTTGCCGGTCTTTGCGACAGAAATAATTAAAAAAAAAAGTTATATAACTTTACGGCAAGTGATAACAGAAACATTGCATGCGTTGCTCAGATTACCTTCACTTCCACTTCCTCCATCGTGGGATCTTTGGGGCGAGCCAACTCCTCGAACTTTGCCTTCAGGTTGGAGGCCATCTCTTCCTTCTTTGTTCTTGCTTTTTAGTTTTCTTCTTGGTGCCAATGAATGCAGTAGCGGTGTGTGTGGCCCAATTAAACGCGACACGTCACCCAACCAATCAGAGGTAATCCGGCCAAAAAATCAAATGACCAAGCTTGGGATTCGAACCCGGACCACGAGATCCCTTCTGCGTAATGGTGTGGCCAGCCAAAAAGATGGAGTTTTCCGAGTTTCGGTAATAAGCGCGGAACGGGCAACGTACTACCCTTTCGAGCCAGCGACCGTGGAAGCCAAGCAGATGTGGGCCACACGCCGTGAGCCAAAGGCCTTGTACGCTGCGTTGCTCGCCCTCGTTATCCTGGCACTGGAGGAGGGCACCTGTCACGGAGATGTGCCGCCCAAGCAATGCGAGGAAGAGCCGGACATTGGGTTTACGGGTTCCATGCTGCTCGACGAAGACAGCCACTACCAGGTTTCGTGGAAGCTAGCCAACAACGCGTTGACGCTCAGACTTAGCGCCCAGGTTTGATTTGCAACCCCTCTCCTCGCTCTTGTTTTTTTTAAACTAGTCCCAAATAGATTTTCTTTTTTGTTGGTGGCAATAGGTCACAGGCTGGTTGGGCTTCGGACTGGCTGAACAAACCTCAGGGTCTATGTTGGGAGCTGACATAGTAACTGCATACGTAAATGACCTAGACGGCACTACTGTTGCTGAGGTTTGTCGAGATGTTTTTCTTTTTATTGTTACATCGTTGTTATCCCAGAGCAGCAACCATGGAATAACCAAACATATGGTAAACTTTTATAACAGGACCGACATGTGCCTTGGGCTGCTTATCCGTTGCAAGCTGACCCCATGCCATTCCCCGAGTTGGACAACTGTTCTCATTGGGAGGTGTTGTTTGGAAAACAAGAGGACGGCTACACCACTGTCATCCTCCGACGAGCGCTCGACACTGCAGACCCACATGACCGCCCTATCTTTCCCTCTGGAGGGCTTCAGCGGGTAGTCTACTCATGGTCTGCCTCGGGAGACACCGTTTCCTATCACTCTAACCGGCGAGGAGCAACTGCTATCGACTTTTCTTTGCGCGAACCACCGCAGACAAGCCCTCCAGAGGATGTTGTCTCCTCCGTGGAACTGCTCATGGACTCTTACGCTGTCTCTGACACTGCCACGACCCAGTACATTTGCCGAAGCTTCAACGTAACGGAGCTCATAGGACCTGGCTCGAGGAACGTCGTGTTTATGGAGCCCATTGTCAAAGACAAACATGTCCACCACATGCTGGTGCACGGTTGTGGAAACGGTGCCTCCATGTCCGATATTGTGGCCATGCACTATCCTGGACACAACGTTTGTAGTGGAGAGCCAGCGGAAGGGGACATGTATGGTATATCTCCTTTCAGCCACGGCCCCTGTGTGTCGTTGATGTTTGGGTGGGCGGTTGGTAGTGGCCCCATGCTACTCCCCGACGATGTTGGACTGAGGATTGGGGAGCAGTACACGCAGTACATCATCTTAGAGATTCATTATGACAATCCCGGCATGCCCAAGCAGAAGGGTGTGGTTGACTCTTCAGGCGTACGCTTGCATTTCACCAAGGACCTGTCCACTCGTCAGTACGAGGCGACCTCTCTTACCGTTGGAGATATTGGATTAAATCTAGCTCCTATACCTGCACGCCAGTCTGCATTCCACTATGAGGTATCATGCCCAAGCGCCTGCACCAACACCTTCGCAGGTCCCCTGAATGTGTTTGGCGCGTTTCTTCATATGCACTCTGTCGGACGACAGATCTATATGACCAAAACTTCTTCCGCTAGTTCCAGCGCTCCTAGCGTGGTTGGCAGGATCGACTATTGGAATTTTGGATTCCAGCAAGTCGCCATGACTCACTCAACCCTCTACACTATCCACCCTGGCGATAAACTCAACCTTCACGGCGTGTATGACACATCCAAACTGGACCATCCAGTAGAATTCGGCGATGCTTCCGACATGGAAATGCTTTACAACTTCATGTTTGTGTGGCCAAAAGAAAACCTGAACCAGGTCTTCCATTGTGGCTACTACTCGCGCAAGGCTCTTGGCAACTTTACCCTCTGCGGCAATAATGCCATTCTAGGACCTAACCCTGGAAATAGCACCGATTATATGGGGGAGCTGCCGGTGGTGATGGAAACTCTACCTCAGTTTACCTGCAAAGGACCCAATCCTCATTCGACATGCCAAGGCTCAATCCAACCTACGCCGACCCTCCATTCCTGCAAGGTTTCTGCTGGAGATATCACTCGCAGCTTCACTCATTGCTCCGAGCTTCCTCTCAATGACAAAACGCTAAAGGTTTTCTGGACTCGCCATGACAATGAGGACCTGACGATGGCCTTTCAAATGGATAATGTGGAGGGATGGCTGGGATACGGCTTCGCCAAGACTGCGGGAAAGATGGTTGGCTCCAACGTCTTGATTGCATCACACGCTGAGGTGGATGCCTTTGCCTATCGTCTGGTGGACTCGCCGAGAGGAGCCGACAAAGAGAACGACGCTCTTAATGTCACCAACAAAATGGTGGTAAGTGATGGTGCACAGTTGACGGTCTTTGTCAGGTTGCTTGGCATCGTTGGCGACAAACACGACGTGGTCTATGCCACCGGCGCTTGGACAGGACAAGGACCAGCTGATCATCACGCAAACTTTGGATCAGGTTCTATAGACTTTGCTAGTGGTAGCGTGCACGTTGATGACGGTCGTCAACTGAAGCTAAAGCTACATGGCCTCCTCATGGCACTTGGCTGGGGCATATTGCTTCCTCTGGGCACGTTCTGGCCAAGGTTCTTCAAACGTTATGACCCCTTGTGGTTCCATCTTCACCGAGTCTTCCAAGTGCTAGGTCTGCTAATAGCGTTAGTGGCTCTGTGGCTTGGGCTGACGGCTGGCTCTGAGACTCACGCCACGCACATGGGAATCGGCTTCACCGTCATGTCCATAGGAGGAGCAGTTATGCTGGCTGGTTTCTTGAGACCGGGCAAAGGGCATAGATGGCGAAGTATCTGGGCCTTGTTCCACTTTTGGTTTGGCAGAATGGGCTTGGTTCTGGCTGTTGTCAACATCTGCATTGGCTTCACCATTCTGGAGCCGGCAGTGGTCTTTTGGATATTGTATGGATTGATGGTGGCGTCTCTGGTGGTGGCCTTCGTTGTGTTAACGGCACTCACTTTGATCACTGCGAGACCCAAGACCTTTGCTATTATCAAGGAACAGGACATTGAATTGTCTGAAGAGGACACAGCTGATTCTTTCTTGCAGAACTCTCCTTCAGCTTTGGAAGATAGCGATACCAACAGCGATAGCGATAGCAACGGCGATGGCCGCCAATGATTATGCCTTGGGTAGGCGGTGTGCTTCACTGCTGGCAAAGAGCCACAAATCAAATTCTCATCTTTCTGTAAAATATATTGATACATTTGCCTCTAGGCATCCTTATCCACAAAATATGGCAGCTCGTCCTTGTTTTTCTTTCCTCTGAGCATGAAACTGTTGCCCCTCTTCTTGAGTTTCTGGGCTTTCTTCTTCTTTTCTTTTTCTTCCTTCTTCTGCTTCTTTGTCCGCGTTGGTGAATCTGGAGGTTTAGTTGCCTCCGCCAAAGCATCTCCCTTCTCCGAGGAGGAGGCACTAAAGTCTATTTTGTGGGTGATGACATCCAGTCCTGCGCTTGCTGAGGAATTCCGAAGTAGTCGAGATGGAGCGCTCACCTCGTTGCGTCTTGTCAATCGAGGCAACGTTTTAGAACGCATCGGCCTGTTGCCCACTTTCCACACTTGGATGCATCCGGGACGTGTGCAGCTATTGGTCCATGCCGTCTTGATCCCGAGTGCCATCACACATGGTTTCTGTACAGGTGTATCTTCTTTCAAAGTCTTATCCTTTCGTTCTCGTTCTTGTTCCTTTTCTTCTTCCTCCTCCTCCTCGTAAGTGCTTCCTTCTGTGGCTTCATGCTGTTCTTTATCTTTTTCCTTAGACGTTTTATCTTTCGACTTGGGCATAAATTCCACTATTTGTTTGCGACTCTACAATAAGGACGAGAATCTTGTCAGAGAGAAAAAGAGAAAGAGACTGCTGTGCTAAAAAGCGTGAGAAGAAGCGCGCACCGAAGTCTCCCAAGCAGCCAACGCATTCTTGAAAGGCTTTTTCTTTTCCTTCACAGCAAAAACACCCCAAATAATATTACGATATGCATTCAAGGCAGCTCCACGACATTCCAACCCATGACAATGCCCTTGGATTGTGTTTAATACTTGTCCCTTTTGTTGTTTCATTGTCAATAAGTAATCTTAAGAAAGAAAAGAAAGAAGGAAAGAACCTCTGGAGTCCACACTTGAATAGTGCCGTCCTCTGAGCATATCCAAATCTGGTCTTGCTGAGACACTAATGACCGAATGGGACTTCCGCGATAAACTCCAATCAAGTTACCTGCTGCTTTTCTTGACTAAGAGGAGATAAGTTTACTTGAACAGGTGCTGCAATCAAGAGGGAAAAGTACCTGTGCGTCAAAAACAAATATAGTATTACCACAAGCAATCCAAACATTACGGCCAGCTTTACAAAGATACGGCAATACGTTAGCCATTCCTTCCAGAATGATATCTTCTTTTTCGTTTATCTTTTTACATGTCTGCAATGGATGGTTGGTTTAAATGAAGAGAATAAAAATTAAAATGCGACGGCTTTTTAAACTTACCTTTTGGTCACGAATAATGACAGACGTTTCGGTGGTGGAACTGTGAACGCACCACACAGTGTCATCGATGCAAGCCATGGCAGAAGTTGGTTCATTGGCTTTGAATTTCTTTTTCAATTTATGCTTGTGCTGATCCCAAACATTAATACCAAGAGATGTGCCTGTCCAAACTGTGTTGCAAGTGGTATCCATCACGCAATAGATCTCTGCGCAATTTGGTACTGCTAGTGTTTTCACGTGTGCCTATGTTCATTGCAAAACACAAGTTATGAGCGACAAGGGGAGAGAGGAAGGGAGAGAGAGAGAGAGAGAGAGAGAGCATGCGAGAAAGCGTACATTGTTTGATAAATTCCAAATGGAGATGAAAGAGGAAGCAGAGGTACGAAGGCCAATCCAAGCAAACTTATCAATGGACTGCTCGTTGTCAACGAGCTGAATAGCGACAATCGCTCCGTCCATCATTTGAGGAGAGGAAGGCGCTGACGCAATGTTATTATTTTGGTTCTTTTCTGCGGTGATAACACCGGAGCCCTTTTGTGGTGGCAACGAGTTGGCGCGAGAAGAAGTTGTGCGACGAAGGCGAAGAGGCTGAGAATTGGAGAGAAACTGCATCCCAGAGCTGTCTTGAGGGAGATTGTCCATTAAGTTCAAGAAGCTATGCTGCTGTGCTATTGCCATCGGCACGCTTGGAACTTCTGATGCAGACTCGGTAGCACCGTTTGACGAAGAGGAAGCGGAAGAAGAATCGGTTGCTTTCTTGATAGTGTCCTCTTTGCTTCCACCACTACTACTTCTACTCCTGCTCCTGCTTCTGGTTCTGTTCACAGTGGTAGAAGAACCAATGGTGCTGCTGCTGCCGCTGTCCGTCACATTATCTTTTGTAGCCTCATGATCAGCGATTTCTTCTTCTTTTCCACTCTCAACATCACCCTCATCTTCGTTTATTCTGGTGAGCACACCGCGGGCTCGTGCCCTTGCAGCGCTATCATAAGTGGCCCTACGGGATGGTAGCGGAGCCAAAGGTGGCGGCGTGCGAGATGCTTTGCCAAGATTGGTCAGTGGTTGCTCCTCAGCCGCTGCAGATGTTGTTTCACTGTTGTTGCTGTTTGAGTCGGTGCTAACGTTGGAAAGAGTGGAGAGTGATGCTTTCCTTGGGCTGCTTGGAGAGGAGTGAGAGCCAGAGAAGATGCCAGACGATGCCTTCCTGGTGAGGTGCTTTGGTATGGAAGCCAGCATTGAGGCGGAGGACAAAGAAGAAGATAAAGAAGATGCCAGAGAGAAAAGAGGAGGCGAGGAGGAAGAGGTTGACACAGCAGGAGGTAACGCAGAAGCTGAAGCTGAAGCTGAAGGGGCAGCAGGAGGCAACGCAGGCGTATAATCCGCATCACTCTTACAGAAGAACGAAGCGGCACCACCAGCCTTTTGTGTTGTATCATTTGACTCATCCTCCACATCCAGTTCTTCTTCCAAAGTGCTCTTCTCAAGTACAGCTGCTTCTTTAGCTTCCCATGGACGGGTTGGTTGAAGGTTAGCACGAATATCAGAGAGTCTGGCAACGATCGAGTCGAAAGAAGGGCGGTTGTCAGGGGCTTTGTCCCAGCACTCCATAATCAGCTTGATATACTGTTGTTCGTGAGGATGGGTCGCCTCAGGGAAGGTAGGTCGCAGTCCTGCCACTATGGCATCCTCCAGTTGGTAAGAGAAGGCGTACTCAGCTTGATACTCCGCGAACGGATGTGCTCTCGTTAGTAACTCCTATAGTTTATTTCGGTGAGCAAAGGGGTATAATACAAAACAAAAACAACAAACCCATAAAATGATGCCAAAGCCATAAACATCAGCCTTTTCATTATATTCTCCTCCTGTTAGGATTTCAGGAGGGAGCCATGCGTAGTTTGATACCTGCCGTCCAATCTGCGAGGATGTAAGCTGTGTTGATAAACCAAAGTCTGAAGAAGAAAAAAAATGAGTCATGCAATATAGGCGACGTGGATGGAACATTGTAATATTACCTGCCACTTTGGCCACTATAGCTTCGGATGGATCATTCGAAGCAAGCTAAAAAGATTAAAAGAAAGAGGAGAATAAGTAATCATTAAGTTCACAACGAAATGAAGCACAAACCAGAATGTTAGGCGATTTTAAGTCTCCATGCTATTTTATAGTGAATAAGTCCGTCAGAATAATAAGAAGGATGAGGAGAAGTTAACATACCACTACAGGAGGAGTGGCAGAGTGAAGAAAATTCATGCCAACAGCAACATCACGAGCGATCTTGAGGCGAAGGTTCCAATCGACGTCGCTTGATGCAGCGTGTAAAAACTCATACAAGTTCCCGAAGGCTAAGTACTCAGTTACTATGAGTAGAGGTTGCATACAAATGCCCTTCAGTTCAACTGTGTAGGGATGTCTCAGACCGCTGGTTGTATGTAGAATGTGTAAGTATCTGAGAGGGAGAGGAGAGGAGAAGAGAGGAGAGAGAATGAAACCTCATGAAGAGTACTTCTCGACGAAGCTCTTTGAATTTTTCAAGTAGTTCTGTCTCATCACCACCGGATTCTTGCGTGATAGTGATTTTCTGTTGGTAATAAAGCAATAAGTAAATGGAGAGAGGCACTGAAATGCACAACACTGTTCCAACCTTTACTGCCACGGTTTGTCCTTTGTATTTTCCTCTATAAACGTTTGCAAAGCTACCTCGTCCTATCCTGTTATTAAAAAACAGTCGCGTGAGAAACGCTTGCCTGGAAAGAGAGAAGGATATGCATACATTTCCTCCATTTCAACTTGTCCACTCTCAATCATGTACTGACGCACGTCCACCAGTGACTAGATGAGAAAAGGAGAGAGAGAGAGAGAGAGAGAGGCCGGTATTAGTATCGAAACAAGGAGAAAATTAAGAACGAGAATGTACAATATCAGGAGCCAGATAATCCAATCGAACAGAACAGCGTCCTTCCAGACCGCAAGGAAGGTCTTTATGTCCCTGTGCCACCGCCTTCTCGATGTCGCTGATTGAAAACTCGTGCGACAGTTCACGCTGATAGTGGAAGCAATGAGGACAACCAGCAGTAACCTTCAGCAGCTGGCCTTTAAACCAACCTTCCACCAACCCTTTTAGAGGCATGAATAAAAGCTTTAAACAGGTCTGTTCCCTACAAGATGATGCCGGTAAATATGAGTGTAAGAGAAAGGTCTTACCGTCAATACTAGCGATCAAAAAGCCATGCAAGCGGTGGTAATCTCGCACGTTGTCACGAGCAGTACGACGAACCATCATTCGAAGGCAATATAGCTCTGGAAGGTACTCCAAATAGGCCTTGATGGCTGTGTCCTTAAGGCAGAGAATGATGCCATTTGTCCAATAACTTAAAACAGAAAGGTCCGGAATGCGTTCCTCCAGGTGAATGGTCCTCACAAAAAGACGGCTGAAAAAGCCCAACGGTAGGAAGGAAAAGTAATATATGCGAGACATTTGCTGTAAACCTTCTGCCTCGATAATCGGTGATACAGTTGTCGCTATCGACGACGGGGTGGCGCTCGTTTGTAGAGGATGTGGTGTGTTGCTGATAATACTTCCCGTTGCCGTTGTTGCGTCTTCGGAAGTTATAGTACGTGCTAATTGTTGGGAAGAGGTTAACGCAGCCACTGAAGCCTCTGGAGAAGAGATCTCTTCCGTTCCTTCCACTTCGCCATCCACTGCTGTGATTGAAGAAGAGGAAGCAACAAGAGCAGCAGCAGGAGATTGCAAACAGGGCCAAAGATCGTTGATTTGAAAAGGGCGTTGCTTGTCCAGAAGGCAAGGCACCAAGCTCACTTCTTCCTCTGGAGGAACCCCTGGCTTGTGCATCGGATAAATTATCTCAAACTTGCGCAACAGGTTAAGAAGAGTGGGATGAAGGGAGGGCGGAAACATGGGTGGTTTCCAGATGAGGTGAAGATCTTTGTGCATGAGCGTTCCGTCTTTGACCATGTTGTACTTCATGGTAACGACCGTACTCAGCACATCCGTCAACCATTGAGGATCCAAGAAGACCAACTCGCTAAGTTCTGCACGATGTTTTTGTTCCTGCTGCTTGTGGTCTTTGCGTGTCTTGTTGCCAGGCCCTGTTTGGTCTTCGCCGCCTTGAAAGCCAAAGTAGAGAACGTCACCAATTTCGTGGAGGAAGTGGAGAGCATTGTTTACTTCGTCCGCTGGCACGTCAAAGTCTAAAGCTTTCTGTCTAAATGACGCATATTTCTGAAGAAAGGACAGGGAAAAAGCGTTAAACAAACCTCGGTTGGAACATTCCAAAGAACTAATAAATCAGCAGCAAAAATACAAACCATAATGGGTGGTTTGCCGTCATCTTGCTTCTTCTTTTTCATTCGTTTGGCCCACTCGCTGAGGAGCAGCCATGTCGCTGGGACACCAGTTACTCCAACCAACCCTACGCCACATACCGCAATCAGTTCTCAAAAGAAGGTTTTAAAAAATAAGCATTTCTTATGCGCTACCAACCCTTCTGCTGTGCAATGCTATGCAATCCCGTTTTGAGTTCAGCAATTCCTTTACCAGTCTTACAGCTGACGCCCTTTAACCCATTTACATGTGCATTAGCTTTTTGTCAAGACCGAATAGAAGAAAAGAAGCATGCTAAGAAAGTGTGTACCGTGCAAAGTACGATGTCAGGAAAGTTGCGCTGGAAGCGCTCTGAAATAAGCTGAAGTATTTCTTTGGCGTACTCGGTTCTTTCTTTGCGAAAGTTCTTGTGATCGAGATGAGTGCCCACTATGACAACAGGGCATCCTTTTGCTCTCATGCTCAACGAATTGAGCCAGTATTCCACTTTGGCCAATCGTCCAGGCTCCTCCCAAAGTGCCAAGTTAAATACCAACACATATCTATTCGATAAAGTGAAAGAAGATAAGAAAAAGGCATGAGAAAAGATGAGAAAAGAAAGGAATGCTTTGGTACATTGCTCGTTTGGATAAGAAGAACTGGTGAGTAACTTGATAAAGGTCTTGTCCTGCAAAATCCCATGCATTATATTGAACATCTTCATCTTCAAAGGTCGCGATGTCAATGCTGCGCATTACATTGTTCAGAGGAAGAGAGAGAGAGAGAGAGAGAGAGAGGATTGTAAGTGCTCATAGCGGGATAAGAATGTCAAAGAAAGAAAGAATAGTACCCGTCAGTGGCTATGTTGGGCTCCTTTGATTTTTTCTTTATGATTTTCTTGGAAGGCGCAAAGCAGGTTATAAGACTGGTTTTGCCAACGTTGGCCTCGCCTACAACCATCAGTTTTACAGTGGTTTGCGCACGGCTGTTTTTTGTTATCTTTTTGAAGTAGCTTTTCTGCGCTTCGGTGGTTGCGTCATGAATGGCCGCCGGAAAGGCCCACAATGGGTTGTCCTTAATCTTCAATACTTGAAGCGTGTCCATTTCTCCTAATTCTGTAAAGAACAAGTTAAAACATGGAAAGAAAGACGCACGAACACAGAGAACGGAAGAGAGAGAGAGAGAGAGAGAGAGAGAGAGAGAGAAGGAGGGAGAGAACCGATAGGCACATAATCCAAAAGGTTGGAAGACACCCAAAGATCGCTAAGGCGAGGGAGAGAGACGATGGAATGAGGCAAAGCACACAGCTGGTTATGTTCAGCAAGGATGGTATGCAGTTTAGGAAGCGTCGTTTTGTTAAAGAAGCTCTCCGGTAACCGACGTAGAGAGTTAAAGCTGAGATCGATTCGCCTCAGATTGGGCAGAGGCAATGCAGTCTGTTGTAGTTGTCCCGTTTCGGTGTTGAACGGAACCCAAAAGAGAGGCCAAGGCAGTTGCTTTAGGCTATTGTTGTTCAAGTAGAGTTCCAACAGAAGTGGAAAGTGTTTATCGCCGTCCATCATCTCAGCCATCATCTCAGCTGAGTTATTCGAGAGAGGGAGGACGCGTCTCTTGCCAGTAGCTGCGTGATTGGGATCGTGCTCATCGATGCCCAGATGGTTGTGACTCAAGTCCAACAAACGCAACTTTTTGAGTTTTGTGAGAGAGTGCGGCAAGGTCGTGAGTTTGTTGTTGTGCAAGTCCAACACATCTATATGCAGCAGGTTGCAGCAGAAATCCTCCGGAAGACTCGTCAGACCACACCCTATCAATATCAACTGCAACAAAAAACAGAAAGGTCTGAGCATCTCAGAAAACAACAACGTTGAGAAGGAAAGCAGGAAACAAACTTGACGAATGGTGTTGCCCTGTACAGCCTGAAAGGCTTGAAGAGTAAGACTTTGAGGCGGATAGTATGACCAATCCAAGCGACAAGGAATGGAGGAGCTAGGATCCGGCGTTGTGTCTTCTTTGCCACGTTTGGCGGACTTGAGTTGCTTTGCTCTTTTCTTGTTGGCGGTGAGCCGCCGCGACAAGAGGTTTTGCTTTTGGGACTCGATGGAGCCCGGACAGGGCGACTTGGGTAGCTTGATCTCCACCAACGTCTCGTTGAACTCCATCACTTCCAGGTACTTATCCAGAATGGCGTTGAGCGGCGTTTTCAGCTGTGCGTGGCTGAGGTAAAGGTGCGCTAATGTTGCGTTGTATTTCAGCGCAGAAGCGATGGCCAAGTGCCCGTCTACATCATACGAAGTAAAGAGCAGCGTTGGTTTTTCTGAGAGAGAGAGAGAGAGAGAGAGAGAGAGAGAGAGAGAGCGAGCGAGTTGAGGGCAGCGACATACCCTCTTGAATATAGTTCCGCTCCATTGCGAGGAAGGTGAGGGCATGGTTCCTCTGCAAACCCTTTGCCAAGCTGATAGCATCCACTGAATTGAGCTTTTGCACAAACCAGTCACGGTCAGTTTGTTAGACGCAAAGAGAGAGAGAGAGAGAGAGAGAGAGACAGATAGAGAGAGAGAGAGAGAGAGAGAAGAGAAGCAAAGAAGAGTGGGGGCTATAGGTCACTTGGTTAGAACTGAGGTCGAGGTGAGTCAAGGTTCTGTTTGCGGAGAGAGCCCTCGCTATGGAGGCCAATGCTCCTGTGGTTTTGCTGTTCGAGTGGAGGGTATTTCCCGAGAGGTCAAGGTACCGCAAAGTGGTGTTTATCAGGAGCGCATCTTTTTTGTTTTTGTTTTTGTTGGTTTTTTTTTTTTTTTTGAGAGAAAGAGAGAGAGAGAGAGAGAGAGAGAGAGAGAGAGAACCTCCAATAGCAGCCCCGCCAATGCGAGTGATGTCCCGCCGTTCTTCTCCAACGGTGAGCGAGTTGGCAAGGTGCTGTGTGGCATTGGTGGTGAGGACCAGCTTGTTCAGCGTCTTGTCTTCCTTCAATAGCTCTGCAAGCACAATTGCGCCGTCGTCTCCGAGCTTCAAATGTATTTTGGTTAATAATATTGGTTTTTTTTTCAACATAAAAAACAGATGAGAAAAGAGAGCAAGAGAAGAAGGGAGGGATGTTATTTTTAAAAAACAAACCCGAAAGGCATCAATTGCGAGGGACTGTATGACTTGCGCGGGCAATATGACATCTTTGACCACTTCGGCCTCTTTGGCTCCAACCTTTTCCTTGGAGAGGTCCAATTGGAAGTGCCGCTTCTCAGCTTGACTTGTTTTTCGCTCTATGCTCTTCTTAAAATTATCCATCCTCTTCTCCTCTGTAGATATATTGTGTTGTTGTTGTCGTAAGTCGGAACGGAGAGCTTGTGTTTGGTCTAGGCTGTTTTTTGCTGAAGAAAGGAACCAACAACTCTCCGTCACAGTCTTATTTCGTAGGTTTTAGCAAAACGTTGAGCCAAGACGCATCGCCCTCCTTGACCCTTCCGATTATTGAAACGACTGTATCCTTCTTAGCTGCTGTGCCTTGGGTCTTTTTGTAATTTTTCTGCTGAGTCAGTTCAAACTTTTGGTTTGGCTCTTCTTCTTCTTTCTTCTGGACTAGAGTGGACTAAAACTACGATTTACCACGGTGCACCGCGTTCCAGTTTAGGCTCGGCGTTTCCTTTTGCCTTCTCTTTGGCCATATAATGAAATCGTTAATGTAATGTATTAATTTTAATTTGGGTTGTGTGAAGAAGAGGGGCGGCACCCATGCGGTTCGGATTCATGGATGGATAATACGTGGGTGCGGCGTAGGGTACAAGCGGCGTGCTCGTCATAGGGGGAGCAGTGGTGGGGCGTGAAATGCCAGGCGGAGGGGCCACCACCGGTGGTGCTGCGTTGAACGAAGTGCTAAAACCAAGAAGAGAGGAAGGAGGAGGAGGCATGCCATGGATGGCGGCTGGGGGAGGAGGGAGGCCGGACGGGGCGCCGGAGGGACCCTGCTGAGGACCTTGGCGAGCCCAAGAAAGGCGGAGGGTCACTCCTTTGAGGTCGGTGCGGGTGCCTAAGGTTGCCACCGCTCGTTCGGCTTCTTCGCGTGCTTTGTAGGTGATGAATGCACATTGTTTATCCGCTTTCACGTTTATCTTTGTTATCTCTCCATAGGCATAAAAGTGGTCCCTTTTTTTTAAAAAACAAAAAATCCCAGGTTAGTTCAGAAGGCTGCAAAAAGAACAAGACCGAGAAAGGAAAAATAAGATGAAGCTGAAGATGGAGAGCGAGAAGAAAAAGATAAATACCGGAGGTCAGCTTCTGTGATAGAGGAGTTAACGTTACCGACATAAAGGGTAGAAAAGTCGGGGTCTTCAGGCGGCAACAGCTGAGCAAAAGTGGAGGCTTTACTCAAGAGCTTACGGGCAACGGGGTCGTTCACGCCATAGTACCTATCCTTGATGTTCTGTTTTGCCATTTCCTCGTTTTGTTCTGGATTTTCGTGTCTGTAGGGGCAGAGGTTTCCTCGATTGCACTCTCCTTTCAACCAAAAGCTACAGACGTGGGTTCTGTTTCGTTTGTAGTAGGGCTCCGTTCTTTGGAGGCGACGTAGGGACTCGTTCACTGTGCTGTTCATCTTGCCGTAGGTAAGACGGCCTTGAGCCACCTCTCGCTCGGCCTGCTCCGCAAAATATTCTCTATTCACTTCGTGGTAGGGGATCTGTGGTGCATCTGCTACTTGGGAGTCTCTTACTTGCACAGGAAGACCTGTTTGTTTTTAGTTTTTGTTTATTGTTGTTGTGGAATGAGTCACATTTGCACAAGAGAGTAGAGAGAAGAAATAATAAGAGGAGGACACAAACCAAATTCCAAGTCAAGAAGGCAGGTCTGACAAATGTTTTTAAGTTTCGCGCAGACTTGACAGATCTCTGTCTTTTTGTGCCGAGCTTCGGTGCCGGGCTTCCATCTGAACACTGTGAAGGGGCGAGCGCACACCTTGCACTCTTTGTCAAAGTTCGCTTTAGTCTGCACAAGATCTCGAGAAGTTAGATCGAAGAAAAAAAAAAGAGCGAGGGATCGGAAAAGGGGAAAGATGGTGTTATAACAAACCATGCGAATGTACGGGTTATCCCCAAGACAAGTCTCGCAAACAATGGGGAATTCGCTAGATTCCCATCCCGCCTTCCCAGTGCTTTTCTTTTGGTGTCCTTTGTCCCAGTACGACATGATCTCACAAACGTTTCTTCTCTCTTTCTGTTTTCTTCTTTCCTTTGCCTTTCTTTTGATTGTTTAGAAACGGCTCCTCGTGTCGACAGAAAATGTTACCTATCTCTTATCCCTTGGGAAGACGCGAGCGTGGACTCGGAATATCCAAAGAGAGACAGAACGCAAGAAAGAAAGATGACCGACGTGCTGTACGCTCGCGCCGTGGTGGGTGCTGTGATGAGCGTGCTGTTGGCGGCGGGAGGCTATCGGAAAAAATCGTTGAACAAGAGTGGAGCCTTTGCGGCCTTGTTCGTAGGCTTCATCACGTGTCTGGCAGGCTTTCGCACCACCATTACCTTGTTGCTCTTCTTTTTCTCGTCCTCATACCTCACCAAGCTGAAAGCCAAAGAGAAGAGAAAGATCGAAGAGAATTTCAAAGAAGGCGGGCAACGTAACTGGGTTCAAGTGGTACTTCTCCTACAATCCACCACCCAACCTGATATTTTTTCTCCTCTTTGTTCAACCTCACTAAGAACTGTTGGTATTTATTGATGAGGTAACGAATGGTGGAACAGGGACGTTGTTGTGCCTTTTGTATATATGCTTGGTAGGCGAAACGGAATACCACATCGACTTTGATAACAACCTCACCGCTAGTTTACTGCTCACGGCATTCCTGGGGTAAGCCTGCCCCTCTTATTCTGCTCACCTCACTATTCCAATGGCCAACTCTCTTTATATTTTTTGTTTCACTTCAAAGGCACTACGCCTGTTGCAATGGAGACACTTGGGCATCAGAGGTCGGCGTTTTAAGCTCAGGACGTCCTTTGCTCCTCACCACCGGCAAAAGGGTTCCTCTGCCTCCTCTCTATTGTATTCTTGCCTCTATTCTTCCCTATGTTTATCCTCCTTTCATCGTCTCGTCTTCCCGACCAAACAAAAAGGTGCCAAAAGGAACGAACGGAGGGGTGTCAGCACTGGGCTATATCGCCTGCCTGATGGGAGGTCTCTTTCTTGGCATATTTTTCTACCTGAGTGGGTGGTGGTTTTGTGGAGTAGAACATGTTCATGTGCCTCAATGGCCGCTTATTCTGCTTGGCGCGTTTGCAGGCGTTGTAGGTAGCACAGTGCGTAACTCCCTTCTCTTTCTTTCCCTCATCCGTTGGCTAAGTTGTGCTCTCTATCTCAGATCGATTCTCTTTTGGGTGCGTGGTTCCAGTACTCTGGCTTCTGCGAGAATCAAAAGAAGGTGGTATCCAGGCCGGGGCCGGGCGTTAAACACATCACAGGGATGGAATTGCTTACCAATGAACAGGTAACCTGCTTTTTTTTTTTGTCTGCGTTGGTGGCGGTAGTAACGAATACGAGTTGCCTTTCAGGTTAACTTTCTGTCTGCATTGTTGACCTCACTTCTTACGGCTGGTTGTGCGTATTACGTGATGTGACGAGTGTACGCTCCAACGAACCACAACAAGCGCAGCGTAGAAGAGAACAGAAGGAAGGAAGAGGAGGCTAACGAGGAATTGAGCAAGAACCTGGTTTATTTACCGTTCCTCATTAAATGAAAGAGTCGTTCGTTACAGGGTAGCGAGTGCTTCACTTGGCCTCCACAGCCTTAGTCTCCTGCTTCTGAGCCTGGTTCTTTTGCTTCTTGTTGTGCTTCTTGGCCCACTTTTGGTTACGAAGGAACTTGGAATCCATCTAAAAGTGACAAAGGTTGGATTAAAATCAATCAAAAAAAAAGTGAGAAAGAGATCAAAGCTTACCCCCTTGGTAGATCGATATCTGTGTTCCTTGGGCTTCTTGATACCGTTGCGGTGGTTCTTCTTGCCCTGGTTGTGTGTGGTGTGGTTCTTGGACTTGGCCATTTCGAAGCTCTTTTCGACTCACGAGGAACGCGGACTGCACTGATTACTGAGTGAAGAGTACGATGGCGATTCCTTCTTTCTTTGTCGCTATTGTGAAAACTCCGGCGGACCTTTAGCCAACCCTCGAGCGAACAAAAAAAAGCTTTCTGTAAATAAGGTTAGGGTTAGGGTTAGTGCTTATTGTAACGCTAACTCGTTTTTATTTTCTATCCCCTCCGTTTTGCGCTGCTCATGAATTCTTGCCAAGTTATTTCGCGCACTTTTTGTGGTTGCGGTGGTTGGTGCTCAGAGTCTTCTTCTTCTTCTTCTTGTTGGGGCTCTTCAGTGCCGTTGCGGTCCTCTGCTGTTGCAAATTGGTGGCGCTCCTCAATGTCCATGCTATTAATTGTTTCCAATGAGGCAGAATGTTGCGAGCCAGCAGTAGCTGGCCTTTTCTTCTTTTCTTGTCTTTGTTTCACTATGTATTGATTGAGTCAAAACCTTTGTAAAAACGTTGAATATTTCATCAGAAAAAACAAACCTCTTCGTTCAGCTTCCTCTTCATCTAACAACAGGGAAACGACCTCCTTGGGCTTGAGTGTGGCCCTATCAAACTTGCCTCCTGCAATAACCAGAGATTGAATCTACAAGAACAAGATAGAACGCGGTCAGTACCTATTCTTAACAAAAAAAAAAAAAAAAGAAAAATTCAAAGAAGGAAAAGAGTATGCGTTTTACCGATTGCTTTTGTTGAGCCCTCTTGAGGATCCTCTCCTCTATCGTTCCTTTTGTAATCAAACGATAGACAGTAACCTCCTCAGTCTGACCGATTCGATGGGCTCTGTCCATGGCTTGAGCGTCGTTGGTTGGGTTCCAATCGCTATCATAAAATATCACGGTGTCAGCTGAAGTAAGGTTGATGCCAAGACCTCCAGCACGCGTTGAAAGCAAAAATACAAATATATCCGGGCTACGATCAATACAAAGCGAAAAGAGAGAAGTAATTCGTAGTTAGTAATTTTGAAGTCATGGGGAGGGAGCAAACGCACTTCGTTTGGAAATCCTCTACGAGATCTCTTCTCTCAGAGAGTTTGGAGGAACCATCGAGCCGTACAAAACGATACCCCCGATAAGCCATATAATCCTCTAAAATGTCGATCATTTTTGTCATTTGTGAGTAGCAAAGAACTCTGTGACCTTCTGCCTTGAGCTTTGCCAGCAGTTGATCCAAAACCTGTAGCTTTCCAGAGTCTGCTACCAACCGCTCTGCATCGGGAACCCAGATGTTGGACGAACCAAAACGTGCCCAAAGGTTTTCCATCAAGCCACCCATAGGAAGGGCCAACGGCATCAGACTTGTTGAGGGATACGACTCGTTAACTCTACTAAACGATGCAGGTATCTATGTGGAAGAAGAGGGAAAAAAACAGAACAGAATCAACATATTGTAAGCTTTTGTTATGGGAAATGAATGTACCTTGGGAGCGTATGTAGTGGACCATAGCCGGCCGTTGCCTGTGAGAGCTGCATGCGCCCATGGATGGTGCATCATCAAATGTTGCTGACGGAAGCAGCGCTGGTCGCTGCAACTTAAGTTAGCGGGAGGCGCAGCAGCCTGCGTATTTTTAAAACCGTCAAAAAATGTTAATAAGGATTAGAGATGGGCTCATAATAAGAGAATAGAAATAAAGATAAGAGACAGATACCCCTCCCTCCCAAAAAAAAAAAAAGAAAAAAAAAGAAAAAAAGATAAAAAGAAAAAGAATAGAGAATTAAGGTCAACAAAAGAACACGTACAGGTGGCACAAAGCGATAAACATGCTTGAGAACGTTAACAAGCCCATCCATTTTATCCGCTTCCGTAGGTCCACTGGAAGATGAAGCATCAGAAGCTAAACGACCCACAGCAGTGTTGCAATTCACGCCGCATGCAGAAGAGCAGCTTAGGAGACTGCTCAACACAGATGAAGCTTCCACGTTGGCTGGAGCAAGACTGGCTTGCACAGAAGTGATCAAAAAATTGACATCGCAGTTCTTACGAAAATTATGCAGCCGTGCTATCCGTGAAGAAATGCTATCTCGTTTTGGTGATCTGGCGCTTTCCGATGCCAAAGTCAAGCTACGAGTGGAGAGCTCCCGCAATTCAGTTTCGTGATCAAAAGAGTCTTTGTGGTGGTGAAGAAGAGAGAGTTGAGCGTGTCGTGACCTATAGTGAGATCGTTGGATGAGCCACCGCTCCAATGGCCCAACAGAAACAAGCCAAAACAGCTCGGCTGGGGAGAGGTCCGTGAATCGGGTCCAGGAAAACAAAGATTCGTGCGTAGAGGAGGAGGTACTTTTGAAGAGGGAGTAGTGAATATGGTGTGGGGAAAAGATATTAAAGCGCTGATTCCAAAAGGAAGAACCAAATTGAAGTTCAGCACTGGGGAACCGGTAGCGCGAGGCAAAATGTCCTTCGCTAAGCATATCTGTGACAATAAGAAAGAAAGCAAGAAAAAAAAAAAGAGACATTAGAAGACAAGACCATTAGAGGGACAACAATTGCTATCAAACATGGACTATGACTTACCTCGATAGATGAGCTTTGGCAGGTTCACTGTGAGGCAACTATTGCCAATGCTGCCTTTGGATGTGTCTTGTTGATTGAAAGGTGACCGAAACTCGGCTCGTTCAAAGATTTCTGGATGATTACAAACCTGAGAAAACAAGCATAACGTTATTTTAGAAGAGCAAGAGGAACAAGAGAAAGAAAGCGTGAGCTGTACCTTTCTGAACTGCATCACAAGGTTCATCAGATCTGAATTGCCTTTTACGTTGGAGAGAGTGTTGTTGAGAAGCTCAGCCACCGAAATCTTGGCGCGGATGCCATTATACAGCTGGTGCTGTCTGCGGCTCATGCTGCAACTGATCTCCACTTCTGTTTTTGGTGGCATCTCTGCTTCCACATCTTTTTTCAATCGCCGCAACATGAAGGGCTTTAGAATGAGATGCAAACGGGAGAGCTGATGCTCATCGAGGGAAGACTTGTTCTCGGCGTGATTCTCAATGTCCTTGGAGAACCACTCCGTGAACTCCTCGTGAGAGTCGAAGAGGGTGGGCATGATAAAGTGCAACAAGGCCCAAAGCTCAGCCATGCTATTCTGGATTGGGGTACCGGTGAGGAGAAGCCTATTACGGCAACTGAATCCCAACAAGGTTTTCCAGCGAGCACTGTTGGCACTCTTGATGGCTTGAGCTTCGTCCAGAATCATGTACTCCCATTTGATGCGATGAAAATACTTCTCGTCACGCACCACAATGTTGTAGTTGGTGATGAGCACCTGAAATGGTGAGTCCCTGGAGTAAAGGTGTCGAGGGTTCCAGTACTTGCGGATAACTTTGCGATCGTTTTGGCTGCCCCAATAGGGTAATACCTTCAGCGAAGGACAAAACTTGGCCAATTCCTGCTGCCAGTTGTGCAGTGTCGAGGTCGGCGAGATCACCAAGAACGGTCCCCAGATATTCTTGCACTCGGCGAGGTAGGCCAGGAACGTGATGGACTGAACCGTCTTGCCGAGACCCATTTCGTCGGCGAGAATGCCATTGATGCCTTGTTCGTATAAGTTGACTACCCAACTCAAGCCCTTTCGCTGGTACATTTTAAGCTTTCCACGGAAGATGCTGGGCGTTGGCAATAGCGTCTCGGTTGAGGCTGGAGTTGAAAGCTGAAGTTCTTTGCTAGGTGTTGGTCTTCTATCAGAACGAGAAGCAGTGCTGCCGTTGGCTAATTCGGACTCTGCACGTCTACGTTGCATATCTTCATCAAACGCGCGTGTTTTCTCTCTTTGCCTTTGTAACAACAGTTGAGCCGCCTGTTTGGCGTGCTCTTGAACCACTTGTTCATCTTCTACGTCCTGTATGTTTTGCAAAGAATCTGAATACGTAATTATCGGATTAGTGATTCCCTCGACGAAAGGATAACCCGAATTGTTTTTTTTTTTAAAAAAAAAACACCACACCAAAATTCAAAAAACGCAAATAGAAAAACACAACAAAATAATACCTGCTGCAGGAGTAGCCACGTCGGAAATGTTTTCAGCAGAAGCCTCGTCCCCAATAGCTTCGATAGCGCCTGTCTTCTTGCCCACAAAATAGCTGTACAACTCCGTTTGCGTAAGAAGGAAGTTAAGCTTCCTCTTTTGTCTTTGCGCTTCTCTCATTTCTTCCTCCTCCTTTCGCTTCTTACGTTCCTCGATGGCTCGTTTTTTCTGGGCTTCCTTCTCTATCTTATCGTATTTTCTCCAGTAAAGAATGACTTCCCTCGCCATCTTCTTAGCTCGTTGCGAAGCCTCGCGGCCAGTCTTCATGATCTGAAGGACCGTCTTTCGCCTCTCTTTCTGGCATAGCAAAGCCGTTTTCTTACAGCTGCTGATTATCATGGCATGGGTAGATTGATACTGTTTGTAGGCCTTAGGAATGTCCCGTTTGACGATGCCTGCCCATAACCGATGAAAGTTCTCTCTGTCTTTTTGGATGGCCTCCAGCTCCTCCTTCGATCGCTGTTGTCGTCCTGTATGAAAAAGGCATAGCAAAGAAGGAGAGAATAAGGACTGATGGCTTTGTAAGATAAACATAAGAAGGGTATCACCTTTTTTCCGCTTGTGACGTTTTGTCGCTCTGTGGTGTATCCTCTCTGTAAACTTGACGTTGGAACAATTTTCATAGTATCCAACCTTGCGTTGGCGCGCTCTGCCATTTTTGGTGGATGAATCAAAAAACTCCACATAATCATCTTCTCTATCTGTAAGGAGAATGCAAAAAGAAGTAGCACAAAGAACGGTCAGACCAACAACAGGAAGAACGCAAAGAGGATGTGTCCGCAGAGCTCGTACCAATATAATCATTGGCGGATTTGTCAGAATAAAAGAGAAACTTGGTGGCGTCCACTTGGATATTCTTTCTTTTCCGCTGAAATCGCTTCTTTAGTTGCTGCAATTGTTGCGATTTCTCGGCTTGAGCCTCCAGCTCTTCCAACAAAACACTGTCCTTAAAAAAGGACGCATACTTGCTCTTCTTGTAGTGCCGTAGGGACTTGTCCTTTTTTCCACGCTTCCTCTGTTTACAATTGAAAAAATGCTTTAGAAGAAAGAGAAGCAAAAGCAAAGAAAAAAACAACCTTAGAACGACGGTGTGCCCGTTTCTCTTCCAGATGTTGCTTAAGCATTGTACAATAGTCGAAAGGACGGCCGGTGGTTGCCCGAGAAGTGGAAGTGGAAGGAGAAACCAAAGAGAAAGAAGGAAGGACAGAAAACCGAGGCCGCTCCTCTTTGCTCTTGGCTCCGTAGAACAAGCTAGGACTGTCCTCTTCCTCACTGGACCATTCCAAGCTGATGGCATCCTCTGGCGAGAAAGAAGGTGGTGATGGCAAATTTGCAGAGGAAGAGCCTTCTCCTCTACCTCCTCCATTGGGAAAACACAAGTTTATCAATGCATCCACCGAGAACAACTCGGAAAGGGTCTGTGTGGATGTGCTGGAGGCCATTGCTTCCTCATATCTTTTTTTTAACAAAGTGTAAGCGTGGTAGAGGGAGAGGAAGTGTTTAAAAGAGAGGAAAGTAACGAGAGTCAAGGAAGTAGCTGAGAGTTATTGGGAGCGTACCGTTGGCAAAGTTCGGTGTACATAGGCAGCCGCTTTGCATTCAACGCATTGAGCTGGAGAGTGGAGAGCGGAAAGTGGAAAGAGAGAGAGAATTGTTAGATGCCAAGGAAGAAAACAAACAGCATAACGTTCATATACCTTGTTCTTTTTCTTGTCTGTTCGCTTCTTGCTTCCAATATCCTTCTGCGTGAGGGGATAGAAAGAGAAGATTAGAATAAGAATGGCAGGAACAAGCGGGCTAAGCAAACAAACATAAAGAACAAATAGGGTACTCACCAGGGTCTTTTTCTTTCGTTTGGTGGTTGCCTGTAGGAAATCCTCCACCTCCGCATCGACTTTCAGGGCCTCATCCCTTTCCCTAGCAGATAGCCTATTGCTCTCTTTGTCTGTGGTAGCAGTTGTAGGCTTGTTGGGCGTTTCTGCTTCTACAGGAGTGGGTGTGCCATTGGTCCCCGATGAAGATGAGGTATTGGGAAGAGGTTCCATGCTCAAGAATAATTTCTGTGGGTTACCCCTTCAAAACAAAATTCTTTTGGGAACCTCAAAGAAGCGGGACACAGGCGAAAATAATCAACAGCACGCAGCCCTTTCGATTCGTTTCCTTTGGGCTGGTGGTGCTCAACTAACCTACTCGTCAACAAAGACTTTCTTCCACTCCAAGAATAGAAAAGAAAAGGAACAAAAAAATTTTCGAGTTGTGGAAAAACCAAAGTCCGCTTTCTTATTTATTTTTTCCCCAGTTCCCATTTCATGTCACTTAGGTTCCGCCCCCCCTTTTTTTCCCGCTCTTCTTCATAAGTTGGCGCACGAGCAGCGCTCACGCCCCCCCGATTCTTCTGGGCTTCTTTTTTTTTGTGTGTTTTGTCGACACCTCCTTTTTTTTTTTTGAAGATGCATTATTTTGTCTATTTTGACCCCTCATGTGAGCTCGACTTTATTTCTTTTTTTTTCTTTTGATAAACTTGTGGCTCGCGAAAGGTTCTCTTTTTGCATTGATGATGGAGATAGAACACATGCTCACCACAAAGATCTCTCCACTAACATGTTGTGCGAGGGCACCACATGTTAAACAGGAATGCAACTTGTTCTTATTGGTAACATCAAGAAGAAGAATAGGAAGAGACAATGTCAGCGATAAGATGGTTGTGTTGGCTCATGTGATGGAGCCGCTCATTCATGGCCGTCAGCTTGGAAGGGTCAACGGTTGCTGTGTTTTCGTTAGTGAGCAGGGTCTCTTCTACAAACTCCTCTAGAAATTGAGCGATCAGGTTGTTGGCTTGTTGCTAGAGGAAGCAAAGCACGCGGTGGTTAGTGTTGAATGTTCTGTTGTCACACAGGAAGGGACCAAGATATGCAGTCAAACCTCTTCTTTGGTGATGCTAGAGCGGACTGGAAAATTGGAAGGCTCACCATGGCCTTTTGAATCCTCTTCAAAAGATTCCAACTCTTTGGCCTTTTGCTTTGCCAACTTAACAGCGATTAGCGTGAGGCTAGTTTTCATCAAGAAATAAACCAAACAAACCTTGACCACGTCATCGGGAAAGTTTGTTATGACAGCCACGTTGATTCCAAAGCTCTTATCGCAGGGTCCGGGCATGATTTTGTACAAAAAGGTCAGCCCTTTCCCGTTGTCTGCTCCACCATTGGTCGATGGTGATGTCGGTATTTCGACATCCATCCCTTCCTCAGCATCCTGGCCATAGGTGGTAGCTGTAACGTGGTAGTTGACCACTTGAGGCACCGTTTCAGCCAGGGCAGTAAGCTCGTGGAAATGTGTGGCAAACAAACAGAACGCCTTAGTCGTGCTTGACAAATGCCTGAGAATAATGAAGATAGATAAAAAGAAGGATGAGCAAGACTCTGAATATGGTATGAAGAAGTAAGAATAAGGGGAAACGATACTCAGCGATGGCCCATGCCAAACCGAATCCATCATAGGTGCTTGTGCCACGGCCTAGCTCATCTATGACGACCAGCGACTTGTCCGTAGCACACTGAACGCCATCGAACAGAGTAAGTGCAAATGCAACAAATAAAAAGGAATAGAGAGCTTGGATCCAGTGCGTCCTGTTTTATACTATACCCTCAAAATAGCAGCGCTATCCAACATTTCAGACATAAATGTTGAAACGCCACGCAGCTGACTATCGCCAGCTCCAACACGACAAAGAATGGCATCCACCACCGAAATACAGCTGCCATCAGCACACGGCACATAGGATCCCATCTGTGCCATAATGGCGATGAGGGCAACCTGCCGTATGAAGGTAGACTTGCCACCCATATTAGGGCCGGTAATAATATGAGTAGTGGCCTTGTCTCTCAGAAGAGAGACATCATTTGGAATGAATTCCACCTCGTTTTGGACTTCGAGGCAGGGGTGCCTAGAGTCTTTGAGCATTGTATCCCCTTCGCCGGGAGGAGTAAGAATGGGGCGTGAGTATTTCCACGTACTTGCCACATGTGCCAAGCTAGTTGAGTATGAAAAAGATTAGCAAAGCTAAAGCACATTATTTATGTAACTCACCTGACGAAGACATCAATCTCCGCCACCAGGTTAGCTGCTTGCTCAACTGGTTCCAGGAAAGTGGCTGCAAAAACAAAAACACCACGGTTATTGTGTTGTGACTACTTGTAGGAGTAACAATGGCCAGGAGCCGTACCAGCTGTCTTGATAACATCCTCCACGATTTTGGCTTGTCGTCGTTCATAGGCATTGTTGGTGTTATGAAAGTTTTGGTTAAGAGCATGCATTGTTGCATTACGAAACTTCACACCATCTTTTCTTGTATTGTCCACTCGTCTAAATTCAGCGCGTTTTCGCAAGCACTTTTCGTTCTTAAAATCATCGTTAACGACTATCTTAACTTTGAAAGAGAAAGTAAAGTAAAGAAGAGAGAGAGAGAGAGAGAGAGAGAGAGAGAGGTTATTTAACTCTGTACCTTGAGTGTTACTCTGAAGTAGTGTCCCAAAGTTTTACTGTGTTGCAAGTGTAAGTCTTTGAGGTCTAGGCCGAGGTCCTCAGCCACCTGACATGCGAAAAGGAAGATCAGGCAGAGATAAACAAGGAGAAAAGAAAAAAGAAGTGGCTTACTGATGCCCGTTCACGTTCCATTTCTTTGCGTAGACGATTTAGCTCTCGCGACATTTGCAAGAGCTCTGTGTCGTAGTCAGCTTTTATCTTGAACTCATTGTTGTCGATAAGCGTCAAGTCGATCATCACTTCCACCATAGCTTCGAAATTTTTGAAGTGGACCAATGATTGCTGTAATACAACAGTTAAATATTTTTGCAAGAACAGGAAAGAATGAAGAAGATAGAACCTTCATTGGTCCCATGTATCGTTCATCAACTAGCTGTTTATGCTCTCCTGTATAAAACTCCAATGCGGCTACCACGTTTCTCAGCTTTTGAACGAATTGATAGAGCCGCAATACGTCCTGTTATAACAATGCCAGATAAGCTCAATACCAACAAATAGCCGCAACAAATCAGACATTACAGACCTGCAATGTAGCACTGGTTCCTTTCAATATTTTACGCATTAATCGATTAACATCCGGTATCCTTTTGAGATGCTCGTCCTTTGATAGATAAAAAAATACGCATTCGAGGAGTAAAAACAGAGAACAACACAGCCATAAAATTACTTACATGTAACGATTGACATAATTCCGAATCCACAACAAAAATCTCCACCATGTGTTGTCTGCAAACTATCTCTGATATGTCCATCAGAGGCTGTTTAATCCACTGCATGAGACGACGAGAACCCATTGCAGTCCTGCAATGGTTCAACAACCCAAAAAGGCTCATCGCGTTTGCTGTACGTTTTTAAAATCACAAGTTGTGAAACAGTGAGTTGTTCGTCAAAAATATGGCAAAATAAAAGAGAGTACGAACGATTGCGGGGATTTGGAACAATATTGAGGGCTTTGAAGGCGCTTTTGTCAAGGCGCATGTATTGCTTTAAATCATAACTTTTCAATTGAAATTTGTGATAGTTCTCGGAATCCGTTAATAGCTTTTACGAGAGAGAAAGATATTAGGTTGATAATGGATCGCGGAAGGGTACAAATATACCTCGAATTGGCGCAAGATGCAGGCAGTGCTAGCCATCGCTTTCTGTTTCTCCAACTCGGCTAACAAATAGGAAAAGAATGTAAGGAATAAGAAGAAGAAGAACAAGAACAAGAACAAGAACAAGAACAAGAAGAACAAGAACAAGAAGAAGAAGAAGAAGAAGAACAAGAACAAGAACAAGGAGGAGAGGAGGAGGTCGAGAGAGAGAGAGAGAGAGAGAGAGAGAGAGAGAGAGAGAGAGAGAGAGAGAGAGAGAGAGAGAGAGAGAGAGGGGGGGCACAAACTGTAGTTGTGTTTCAACGGTGGAACAACTAACAAATTGTTCAAGTCTTGTTCCAAGTTTTTGACAGAATAATCGCCTGCAAAGAAGACAACAGAATGAATGCTCCGATCCGGTAAATGACCATTAACAGTTTGAAGTTATACCTTTTGCGACCTTGGTTTCCATAACTCCACAACTTTCCAACAAGACTGAAAGCCTATGAGAGTCCACTGCAATATCATCGCTCTCCTCCTCGTTGTTCATTGTAAGGCATTCTTTAGCACCAATCTGCACTATTACCGACTCCAGGTTACTAAAGTGTTCATCGTCCAGAAACTCGGTCACATGCAATGTACGTGCAAGCATGTCGAGGTAGCAGACACCAACAACTCTGTGCCCTATGCGTTCATTCATTATGGAGTTGGCACGTTTTAGTAGGTTGACTTCCACCAACTACACTCAATGCGCAGCGTACCGTCTTTTGAAAGAGAGCAATGAACGGCCATCGTGATGGCTGTATCTTGCATGTCGCTTTGCTCAAACATGATGTCTTCAAAGTCATGAACATTGCCAGGAGAACCTTTCTTGGCCAGCTGTTGGAACCATTATCATCAGATAGCCGTGGGCAGGAAGAGGTAAGGAAGAAAGAGGACCTTCCAACGAGAAGAGCTTGGGAGTGTATCATAAACCTCCACGCGTAGCCGCCTGTTCAGCAGTAGGTCCCGCACAATAGTGGCAAACAAAGAGGATGAAACGCTTTGGGAGGGAAGATCCCCACCCCCGAGATACGTAATCGCTGAGGTGGTCTTGTAGTAGTCCTTCGCAATGAACAGAGCATTGTCGCCATGCACTGTGTAGTATGTCTGTTGGACGGAGAGCTTGCGATAATTGCTGTGGCCCTGTTTGCCAGGAAAAGTAACAGATGAGTGATAACAGTAGAGAACAGCGTAAGGGGAACTACGCTACTTTTCGTTCAAAGAAACGAACTACATCGCTGGAGCGGTCCTGCTCCAACCTACGAAAGAAGGCTACAAACCCTTTCTCCTCTTTTTGATCTATGAAAGAGCGAGAGAGCTTCAGGAAATGAAAGGAGCATTAGAAAAGGCGGATGCTACGTACCTGAGTAGGCGAACTCAATCCGCTCGTTCTGCTCGTCCTGCTCGTCCTCTTCCTCCTCTTGGGTATCTTGACTTTCTGACGCAAGTTGTTCCTTCTTTCTTGGCATGGTGAAGGTGGTGTAAGTCTTTTCGTCTTTGTGGCTGCCAAAAGCAAATAGTGCAAAACAAAAAAAAAGCGGGAAGCAGAAATGATTAACCCTCATCATTCTAAGAAATATTTCCAATCACATTCCCGACATTCCTTATTGTCGAGGGTTATTGCTAAACTCCGTGCATTCCAAACATTCCAAGTTCAATGTCCGAAATTTTTGTAGACCGAAGAAGAAAAGAAGAAAGGGAAAGGTCTTCCCTGCTTGCCGTGAGCGGTCTATTGTTCCCTTCCCCTTCCCGTATCCTCTTCTTTGCCCTTTTGCCCGATCCTTTCAAAGCACCACACAATTATTGTGGACACTTTCAGCTTGTGGAGATTATCATCAAAAAAAATTCGTTTAATTGCGAATGTCTTTCCGTGGAGGTTCTAGAGGAGGCGGAGGTGGCCGTGGTGGCCGAGGAGGAGGGTTTCGTGGTGGCAACAGAGGAGGCAGTGGCTTTGGTGGAGGTCGTGGGAGGGGTGGTGGTGGCAGAGGTGGCGGTGGTGGCTTCTTTGAAACACCGGACCAAGTGATCGGTGCGCTCTCCTCTAGCTTTGCTCCGCATGATTCTTTCCTCCTTCTCACTCACTATTTTATTAACGTAACAAAAAATCAGAACTGGGCCAATTCTCGCACGCCTGCGAAGGCGAGATGGTGTACAAAATGACTCCTAATGACAAAGTACCCAAATTCAACCACCCTGTTTACTTTGAGGACAAAAAACAAGTTGGAAAAGTTGATGAGATTTTTGGTCCCGTCAACGAATGTGTACGATTTCAATTTTACTCTATTGCATTGCACAATCCTTTTTTTCTCACTTTTTTTGCCTTTCGCAGTACTTTACCGTGAAGCCCGACGAAGGCTTTGTGGCCACTTCCTTTAAAGTCGGAGACAAAATATACATGGGACCCATGTCTCTGTTGAGAAAAGAGCAATTCTTGGAGGAAGAGAAGAAACCAGCTCCTAGGTATATTCACCTTCCGTCTTTCCTCTCCTACACCTCTCTCTCTCTCTCTCTCTCTCTCTCTCGCTCTCTGTCTTTTTCACTTCTGTTTGTCTCTCCAAAACTTTTTTAATCCTGCTTCCTAATGGCGTTTACTGGTTACTTGTAGGCAAAACGTCAAGTCAAGAGGAGGTGGTGGCCGTGGTGGCAGCAGAGGAGGAGGACGAGGCGGACGCGGCGGCGGTGGCGGTGGTTTCCGAGGCGGAGGTGCTAGAGGCGGACGCGGCGGCGGTGGTAGCGGTGGCTTTAGAGGAGGCAGAGGCGGCGGTGGCGGCGGCGGCTTCCGAGGAGGCCGAGGCGGTGGCGGTGGAGGCGGTTTCCGAGGTGGAAGAGGAGGCGGAGGACGGGGTGGCGGTGGCTTTAGGGGAGGCAGATGATCGTTTTACTGGTGCAAAGAAATTTTCTCTTTATTCTGTTTCACGTCATTTCTTTCCGTCCTCGAACCTTTGAAAGTGAACTGGTAACTTTTTCTTTCGCTTTCATCGTGACAAAGAGTGGTGTTAAAGGCAGTCTTGGTACCTGTTCCTCTTCCAAATTGCCATGTCGTTGTTTCTCTACTTCCACGGAACGCTCGGACAGTTCTTGCTGGTGGCGAGCATGCCCTTCTGCACCCTCATGGGCCTCCTCTTTTGTTAGTGGAATAACAAAAAACGTTTAAAACAAAAATATTCTATTCTTTTTTTTTGTTAGAAACCTTTTCACATGAAACCAGCAGAGAAATTATATACTGAACATCACCATGCTTCTTGCCTTGGCTGCTAGCTCCTTTCCCTCTCCCTCTTTTTGTCGTGGTTTTTTGCCTGGGTGGGGTGTTCACTCTTTTCCCTTCTTCCTCTTCAGTTTTTGCGTGATTGGTCATGGCTGAAGAAGAACAGAGGTGGTTGGCGGTGGGGGAAACTTGTGGTTTTAGCTCACAAGTACGACTGGATCGAGACGTAACTGGAGCACACAACATTCTTCTGCAGAACCTTGTTGCCTAATGGAGCCATATGGGGACGCGCTGATGGGAAGTGGATGGGCACTTCTGCAGCCCTCCATTAGTGATATAAGAAAAGCTTACTTGCCAAAAGTCGAGTATTGCTTGCCCTCCTCTATACTACGTCTCAGCCTCTTGGTTTTGACGACCCTCCCAACGATGTGCATGATGATGATGATGACGATGACCCTCCTGCTACTGCTACCCGCTCTGGCTCCCCTCCTGGTCCCTCTGCTACTCTTTCGTAGGCAACGAAGTTTGAGCTATGCGGAACAAAATGATTAGAAAAGATTGCTTTTATCGAGGTCCACGGAGTACCAGGGAGATCGAGGTGGGAAAGAGCCCAGGCTTTGGCAGAAGGGTTGACAATGCTCGCGATAAGGGCTTTGTGCCAACGTTCCGGCGGCTGGTCAAATGGAACTCGGGGGCACGGATAAAGGTCAACGGGTTGGAAATCTAATAATGGGAGAGGAGAAAGAGAGGAGAGGAGAATTCTAATTTCTGCCGGAGGAGTCAAAAAAGACGGAACAGGGTCCCATTCGACAAAAACAAAAAGTGAAATGAAAGGAAAAATTTCTGTGATGAGTGAGTATGAGAATTGGGAAGTGATTTGGACAGAATTTCATGGAGAACGTTGTGCAAGATTATTTGTAGACGTATCTGGGCTTCAGGATCGGTCCTAAAAAAAAACAACATGGTGAGGGACAAAAAGCCAAAAGGTAAGGAGACTTTTAAAGAGAGAAGGGCCTTACACGCTCGGTTTTTTGCAAGCAAGCTGGACACACAAGAATGAGCGCTGGCAACAAGAGGCAAGAGGAAAAACACCAAAAAATATTGCGCAACCTGTTGCAGCTTCCGGGAAACAAAAAATGCATGGACTGCACTGAGAAGGTTTGACTGGCTGATTTCGCCTCCTCCCCGCCTTTTTTTTTTCCCCCCCAAAGGGAGGCCCCGTGACTGACCGAGAAACGAACACAAAGGGTCCCTTCTATGCTTGCACCACATTTGGCACTTTTGTATGCCCAGTTTGCAGCGGCATCCAGTTCTGTTCCTCTGTTCTCTTTTTATTTATTTTACCCACTGTCGCTGACATTTCTCTTTCTTCAGCCGCGAGTTCGGCCACAGGGTCAAGTCTATTTCCATGGCTACTTTCAAACCAGAGGAAGTGGAGTTCCTTCAAGAAATGGGCAACGAAGTTCGTTTTCTCTCTCGCTCTCTCTCTCTCTCTCTCTCTCCTGCGTTGAAGTTCTTATTTTGTTATCTTGCCAGCGAGCAAGAGACATTTGGCTGGCCAAGTGGTCCTCCGATCAGTACCCAGAACCAGACTCTGCGGACAAAGCCCGCGTCCGTGAGTTTATGAAACTCAAGTATTTGGAGAAACGGTGGTACAGGAAGGACTCTAAATCAAAGGAGGTTTCGCCTACTGGCTCTGGCGCTGCCTCGCCTAATCGCAGAGAGAGGGTTTGCTCTCCCTTTGTCCATTCTGTTCATTTATACAGTGAGAGAAGAGAGGAGGGAGGAGAGCGAGGCGAGAGGCGAGAGGCGAGAGGAAAGAGGCGAGAATCAACTAATATAATTAACTATATAGAGAGAGAAGTCTCGTAAGGGAAAAGGAGATACCTCTCCCGTCAAGGTGGAACCTCTACAAAAGATTCTTGGCAACGATATTCCTCCCATCCACTATGAAGACGCAAGCACCAAGAAAGAGAAGACCGACATCAAACCCCCAGCTGATGCCTTCTTAGTGTGGGATAATAACACGCCTTCTGCTGCAGCACCAACACCAGTACAAGCTGCTCCTTCCCCTCAAACCAACGGACTGGAGGCCATCTTTTCTGCACCTGCACCATCCACTACTACTTCCGCTACTACTGTCAGCAGCATCTGGCCTCCTCCACAGCCGCAACAGTACATGCAATTCCAGGCAATTACCCCCCAAGGTATGACCCTTCGGAATGGCATTGTTTTTTGACTTTTACGTTGACACGCTTCTTTTTTTGATGTTGTTGTATTTTTTTTGTATTTAATACAAATTTAATCTTCGTTATGACATAGCATTCCAGCAGATGACTCCACAACAGCAGCAAGCCTACCTTCAAATGCAACAACAATGGATAATGCAGCAACAGCAAATGATGACTCAGCAATTGGGCTATCCACAAGCTTATCCCCAGGTACCATATGCTGCTGCCAGTCCTGCCTTTCCAGCCCAACAACAGCAGCAACAGCAAACCTACCCATACTACAACACAGGCTACCAACAACCCTACACCACTCCAACCGTGTCTTCTCCCTTGTTAGCTCCCACCTCTACAGGAGCATCAACTGCTGCTCCTAAGAAAGCGGATACCACATCACACCGTATGTCCACTTTGTTTTTTGGCTTGCTAGTTGTCACTGATGTGTTGTGTACCTATTTTTTCATTTTATTTGTTTTGCAGTGTTTGCAGACTTGTCGCCTATTGGTGGAGCCAAGCCTGCCTCTAATGGCCACAGTAGCAGCGCTCCATCTGCCACCTCCCAAACTTCGAACAGCAGTTCAACAAAAACCAATTCTCTTCTAGACTTTGGCTCATTTGCCACGCCCTCTTCTGCTCCCAAACCACAGACACCGTCATCGTTCTCTAATGATCCGTTTGGAATGGGTTCCTTACAGCAGAGTTTGCCTACCACCAATGCGTCTGCTACCAAGCCTTCCTCGAGCAGCTTCGATCCTTTTGGTTTCTAACTCTTTCTATCTTGTATCCATGCTTTTTTTTTTGCTTCTTCTCGCTTTTTTAATTATTATTATGTAGCTGCTTCCCTTATTCTCCGATAAAGCCTCACTTTTTCGCGTTTTCTATCATTTTATTCTTTGTTCTTTCCTGCTGTGTGCCCATCCCTAGATCGTTTTCTTGCTTACAACCCCGCTTATACGCGGCGTTCCACCTTTCTTGGAGCATTGCGCGCTGGTTTCCCGAAATTCAAAATCCTCCGCGGTCCGCTCCTAATGTATTACTTGAATAAAATCTACGAAAGTGATTAATTAATTCCACACCAAACAAATATAGTAAAAAGGAGCGCGAGGGAGAGGGTAACATACATTTTTTTTTTTGGTATTATTGTAGAGCAACGCAAGAAGAGGACAAAAAGAACGGCCCTGCTTTTTTTTTGTTGGCCCTGACCAGAAGAAGGAGCAGCAGAAAGAAAAGATTTGAAAAACACAAATGTCTGAAGAAGAAGCGTCATGTGGAAGCGCAGCCACCACGATTACCAGAAAGCGCAGTGGCACGGTGGACCGCATTATGGCTGGCATATTCGACGAGGTGGACGCTACTTCGGAAGCTGTTATACAGACACTCTCCAGTCTCAACCTCTCCGCCTCCTCTCCTGATCTATATTGTCGCTCCTCTTCCTTTACTAACAGCAGTAGCTTCACTGGGGACGCACACCGAGAAGCGGAGGAAGCGGAAGACGAAGGTTCTCGGTTGGCTTTGATGAAAAAGATCTCGTCCTCCACAGGAGCACTTCCTAGAAGTTTGTACGAAGGCCAACACAACTCACCTCCACAGGTCAGGCGGACCGCTTCCTTCCAAAACGAAAAAGAGACGGAAAAAGAGAAAACAGAGAGCAAGAACGAAGCGGAGCACACGAAGAAGAAGGCGAGCGAAAGACCTGCCACTATGATTCAACGAGGTTCAGCCGCAGCGGCACAGAACAGACGAGGAACGACGTCCACTGCCCCACAGGATCCCTCTCAGCAACCTCCTGTGCGGTTCAGCTATCTGAACAGAAGAAAGGCCCGAAGCAGTTCGGACACTCAGAAAAGCGCAACGGTGCACGACATACGGGCACGAGCGAGCACGGCTTCCACTGTGCGCAAGGTAGAGACGTAACACTTTGGAATCGAAGACTTGTCTTGGCTACAATTGGGCGAAAGGACACTTGGGAAAACTATGTAAATATCTATGTTCACCTCAAACGGAACAAACACTTCAACCACAAAATGGCTGACCCACCGGGAAGAAACACTTTTTTTGTTTAAAAAAAAATGGCGTTAGTTCCCTTGTTGTTCTACAAGCGGGAAAAAGGAATGCCCACGCGGATACGTTGGTCAGGTGTCCCTACGATACCCAAAAAATGTGCTGCTGGCATCTTGGTGGGGGGAGGGCCACGTCAGCGATGAACAGAAGAAACAAATTTTTTCTGAGGCGCGTCCCTTCGCTCCTGCAGGAGATCATATTACTGCAGCTCCCCCCCTCTCCCTCCCCCCCTTTTTTTTTGTTGTTTTTCATAAAGAAATATCAACAACACAGCCATGGTAGAGGTTGGTAGGGTCGTGCCAAGCAGACGACTCTGGAGAACGGCCATCATCCTTCTGTTTCTCCTTCTGTTGGTGGTGTGCCCCTCCGTGGAAGGCAAACGAAGGAAAAAGCGGGTCAGCACAACCGGCAACCATACCCACCATCGCAAAAAAGTTTCATCGGCACCTTCTACGTTCACTCCCGCTTCTGCCTACTCCCCCTCCCCCAACGCTCCCACAGAGATAGTAACCGACCATGGAGACCACGTTATCTTCATGTCCACCAGCCCTAAGAGCATCGCCGAGATAGACTCGTTCCTCTCCACAGCAGAGCTGGAGTTTGGCAAGGATCGCCTGGACGAGGCCAGCGCCTTGGCAGAAAAGGTGTTGCGAGACCTTTCCTTTATGTGGGGCCAGAAGGACAACTTTCTCTTTGCACACCGCAAGTTGGAGGCCACAAAGATGTTGGCCAGAGTCACCTTCAAGAAAAATCAGTTCAAGCAAGCTGCTGTCTTCTTTCAGGAGGCTCTTGAGATCATGCTGGTCCCCAACAGCCTCCACAGCCAACACGACGTCTTTGTCGTGTACAAGATGCTAGGCGAGGTATCTCTTCCTGTTCTTGTTCATCTCGCTCTCGCGTGCGCGCTCTCTCTCTCTCTCTCTCACTTTTCTCTCTGATCTCTCTGCTCTCTCATACATTTATGTAATTGTTATCCTTTTCCTCAAAGCTAACCCAAAATCAAGTCGCACAGAAGAGCGGGCAACTTGGAAGAAGCATTAGCAGCGTTCCTTGAGGCAGATGCGCTGAACGTCCCTGATGCGCCGCTCCTGCACGCCCTCTGCAAAACTCTTCGTGGATTAGACAGACCAGTGGAGGCGCTGCGCTATTGCGAGAGGATAGTGGAGGAAGTTGATCCCTCCCATTCCAGCGCTTATGCCACGTTGGGACTCATCTATAGGCAGCTAGGCTACATCAACGAAGCTCTAGAGAGCTTGAAGAAGGCCATTATACTTGACCCATCTGAACCCACTCGATTTTACAATTATGGAAATGCTCTCTCAGGTACATTGTTCTTCTGCCCATTTCCCTCAGTAATAGCATACACGCTAACTTGGTGACCTCGAACAGCAATTGATAAGCCACATGAAGCTCTTATGCAATACGAGAAAGCGGAAGAGCTTGGGTTTCCTTCTAGTGTTGGGCTTTACATTAACAAAGGGACCTGCCTGATGGCAGTTAATGCCGACAAGGCCAGAGAGACCTTCGAGCTGGTTCTTGCTTCGGATCCAAATAACGTATTGGCTCATTTCAATCTGGCTTCCCTCTTTTCCACTATGAAGCGCGTGGAGGAGGCCATCCACTACTATAAGAGACTGTTGGAGATATTCACAACGCGCATCATGGACTTGATCAAGGCGGTGGTATCAGTGGAAGACTTATACCGTTATGTGGAGAACCGCAACGATATCTACGAAGAAGTGGCACCTCCATCAAATCCAACAACAGTGGCGAGCACACCTCTCAATAGCGAAATAAGCTCAAACAATCAACAGCATCAGGCTATTGCGAGACAGGAGAGCACAGCATTCAAACGATTTAAAGTAAAGGCTGCCCTCTATACATTTTTTTCGATTCCACTCGCGCCTACATCTGGCAGGACAACTCTCGTGCTAAACATGACTGGAATTAAGGACAGCCCTTCTGCTGCTGCTCGTAATATTCTCTTCGATCTTTCCAAGCTTCAACTCTTTGCCCCGTCTTCCGCCACCACCTCTTCTCTACCAATGTCAGGTCCTACCAACGCGATCTTTCCCTTCGTTACTGAAAAGGACATGAAGGACATTCTTCTCAATACCCTCACTTCATTCGCATACGGTTCTTTATCGCTTTGCGATTGGGAGCAAGTGGACCATTATCTCCCACTTTTAATGAAGCTCATTGACAAAGAACTGCCTTCGTTGATGCATAGCGCCGTCGATAACAACGATAACGTGAAGAACAGGGATGATGGAAAGAAGCCAGAGGTCGGTGGAGACAGCAAAGGGTCGAGAGGACTGGCAGTGAATCCATCAAAGCTGTTGGTCCATTGTTGCGACAAGGATATCAGCCTAACGCCTATCAAGCTGCTGCGCATCTATGCGGCTTATTCACATATGATCGTTGGAGATATTGCTCCCATCGTTGCAACCAGCGATAATACCTTGCCCTTTTCTCATTCACCTAGAAACTTTGCAGGGCACGTTTCAACTCCTTTGTGGATGCTTATTCTTTTCTATTCCTCCCTTTCCCCCTCCGCATTTGTGGCTTACTCTGGGTTTATAACAGGCACTCTAGAATTCGTTTGGGCTATGTGGCTCCGCCGTTCACGAGGGCAGGAGGAGGTCATGCCCTCTTGGATTTATTCGCATTGCATGACAGAGAACTGTTTGATGTTCATTGTTTCGTGATCGCGCGAGACATTGACCCTTGGCATGACAAATTCGCCAAAGATTGCGAGCATTTCATCCATCTGCCGGACGTTAACTACGTTAACCTCTCCCAAAACATTGCCAGTCACGGTACATTATTTTTTTTTCTCTGCTGATAGTCTTCCTGCCTCGTTAAGGCTTTTCCTCTCTTCAGGAATCCACATACTTGTTGACTTAATTGGCATAAGCAATGAAAACCGAATACGCAGTCTTGCATTACGACCGGCTCCTCTCCAGGTTGCTTATATGGGACATCCTCACACCACAGGTGATGCATCTCATACTTATCAACACGTTATCAAACGAAAAGAGGTTAACTGCTCTGTTTTCTTCCCTAATGACAGGTACTCCATTCGTGGACTACTTAATAGCAGACCAAAGGGTCATTCCGGATCGCTATCAAAGCTATTACTCAGAAAAGATAATCTACCTGCCCGATACGTACTCTTTCAATAGCCTGAAGAATCATTGGAGCCACCTACCTAGCAGCATCACGCTCAACCGGCATCAGTATGGGCTGCCTGACCGTGCTTTTGTGTTTGCAAACTTCAATGATCCTGGTACGTTTCATCAGCCCTTGGTTCTTTTTTGATTCGGTTTATGCTCTTCTCGCTAGCCGTTCTTTAACGATTACTAATCAAAACGATCATTACCAGTTGTCCTGTCAAAAGATTTATGGCAATCGTGGATGCAAATACTAAATAGCGTGCCAAAGGGCGTCCTGTGGCTAATGACCAAGAAGAAGACCGTCATCAACAATCTGAGAGCCGAGGCGGAGATGCATGGCGTCGACAGAAGCAGGATTTATTTTGTACCCGATTTAGAAACCGAGCAGTATTTGGAGGCAATCGCTCATGCTGACCTGTGTCTAGACGTATTTCATTCCTCCCATTTTTTTTTTGCTCGTTTTCTTTTCTTTTCCTTTGTTGGAAGTTCTTCTCATTTTGTTAACGTTGGACTTCTGGTTCCTTTCAAACTCAAGACATGGAAACAAAATGGTCACAACACAGCAAGCGATTTCTTATGGATGGGAGTGCCCGTTTTAACTTTGGCCAACAAAACAATGGCCACACGAACCACGATGAGCATCTTGCACGCTCTGCCCGCCACCGAATTCATAGCCGCTGACAGCCTCAAATATGAGTTCATGGCGGTGAGCTTGGCACGCGAACCTTTGCTCCTCGCCCACAAGCGGGCTTATCTGCTACAACACAGAGGCAAGAGTCCGCTGTTTGACAGTGAAGCACGTGTCCGACACTTAGAGCAAGGCTATCAGGCCATTTGGCGGCGGTACCATCAAAACTTGCCGCCTGAGCACATCATTCTTGAGGAGGATGATGAGGGAGGACCAAAGATACCTGTAACTGACTCCAAAAGTGAATCACCACCCGATGCAGGAGAAGAAGAGGGAAAAGGAGACGACCTGCCTTCTTCGCACGTTCCAGCTGTGGACTCAGGCAGCCTGGATCACCACGATGAGTTTTGATGCCGAACAGAAAAAGAAATAAACACACGAAAAATTTCCAGGAATATTTTTGGCG